>SOPF01028588.1:0-48761 GCA_012979155.1 Hypericum perforatum
CTCTCTCTGGAATGCTCTCAACTCACTCTCTCTCTCAAAATGTCATTATTCTTCATTATTAGCTAAAATCCAAAGTTAAACTAATTAAAACATAAACTAATCTAATATCCTAACAACTATCCTCACTTGTCTCCCCAAAGTGTCTGTCACCCCCTCCTCTGTGTAGAAAACCTGAGTGCCTAGGTCCCTCCAATGTTTGCCAATGAGAAGAGCAAGTGGCTAGACAAATTGTGTCACTGTCTGCCTCTAGCGCGCGCCAATGGTGTCTATGGCACGTGCCACTCATGCCAAAGTCCAACGTCAGAGTGATATCTCCATCCAGGTGTGTTTGGCGTGCGCCAATCATGCCTATGGCGTGTGCCAATAGTGCTTAGGTATGGAATCTTGCGCCCTCGAGCTCTAAATCGTCCATGTCCTAGCACCATCGATCAAGCATCCTCCATAAGTCATCAAGTAGGCTCCTAAAACCACGAAAACACAATGAGAAAAGACAAACATAACAAACAAACGTAATAAATAAAAACTAACACAAGACGACTAAAAACTCTAGAAATAAACTAAGAACTACAAAAAGAACCTAAGAAATAAACACAAAATATGAGTGTTTAAGGCACTCATCAGTTGACCATCTCAAGTGGACTCACCACTAGCTACGAGGCACTACCCAAGCACGTGCATGTGCTTATGTTAGATTGGGCACTTTGTGGTACATTTGGTACTTTGTACCTATGCATCATCGTGCCTTAAAAATTTTTGGCAAATTTTAAAGTGGTCCAGAATCTAGACAAGTGACGGGATTGCAAAATGATGCGAGTTTGAGGAGACAACTCTTTATGTTGCAAACATAGCACTACAGTGCAACCAACGTAGGATTTCCTACAAAAGTATGCATTTACTCACTTAGTAGAGGAATAACAGTATGATAAGGATAAGGCAAATATGATGGGCTACAGAGTACACTGGAGATAGACGCGAGGGAACCTACCAAGGGAAGCGAAGCGCTCTATAGATAGCTAGTATGAAAGAGTGTTAGATTGGTGTCTCCTCGGATTCATGGTAGCCCCCTAGATTGTCTGCCTCTTTTAGCATATAAATAGGTCCACCCACTTTCCCATTAGATCCATCCTAATAGCACTTGCATCTTTTTATGATTTGCTATTTTCTCTTTCTCTTCTCTCAAGCAAAAAAGATTTGAAAGTTTTTGGTATAAATAGGTTCACCTAAAGTTTTTATACTAAGATTTTGGAAACGCCCATTTGTCATTTTATCTCGAAGATAATTCCCACAGCCCGTAGGTACTGAAAATACAGAGAAATCTTGTCTTATGAAAGAAAACATTTGATTTACTTGAAAAAGATTGTTGATCAAGTACTCCTAACACCAAAATTTCAACAATTACATATGACAACATTTTGCCCTTTGAAGTTAAATAATATCAAGCGAATCATTCGACGTTGAAAATCCTTAGTTTCTCCGGGGAAAAACTTGCCTCTCAAAGAAAAAAAAATGGGAAAGGTCACTTTTAGTACCTTGTGGTTTCTGCGAAAATCACATTAGTACCCTGTGGTTTAAAACCCATCAATCGGGTCATACCTCACCAATTTTTCATCACTTTGGTCCCAAATTATGATACTACCCCTCCCTCAATCAGAACTTAACCAAACCCAATTCAACCCGACTGAACCCACATCTAATTCAACCCAATGGGGTGTAAAAAATAGGATATAACTCGGATTGAGCTGAAATTTTACAAGAAGTATCCTAAAAATACACATGATTTACAAAAAAAAAATTCAAAAATTTAGAGGTCCAGAAGTATTTTTTTATTTTTCGATGCACTGAAACTTCGTAAAATTGTATAAGATAGAAAATGCGTCCAATTGAGTTGAAACTTGTCCTAAGGATGCATTTTGGTTTCTAAATTTATTAGAGATTCTTAAGGTTTCCTGGGATCAGGGGCACCCCGACTGACACCAGGGGCGCCCCGACCATAGTGCCGCGCCCAATCCCGAGCTGTCATGTGGCACGCCCGAGGCGCAAGACTTTACCGCTGCGGGTGGTCTTAGTGGGATCTTATGACTACATTGGTTGTTTCACAACTTGGGATTTTTTTTATAGATAAATTTGGAGTAAAATCACGAGACTACTTTATTCACCATAAAGCAAGCAAAAAGGGACTAGATACAAATCTACTAAGTAACCTATATCTAACCCCCAAGTTAAATCAAGATGATCAAAAGATCAATTAGATTTGAAATCACATGCCACATTTTTAATCGCATCTTTAATCGTAACTTGAGATTTTTTTTCTCATCTTAACACTTTGTTTTATGATTACTAAGTATTGCAACTCATAACTTTGAATAAAGTATTATTATGAGGGGACTAAATATGTGGAAATTGATTATTAGTTGTTCAGGATCATTTATTTAAAAATATTGTTCATAAGTTGAGCGTTGTTAATTTTTCTAGTTTAACTTGAAAGAAAAGTATTGAAGTTATTCAAGTTATTCACGGTGTTTATCATGTTAAATAGTTTTATATAAACTAGACAATTTAGCTTAGTCTTATTTTTATCCTTCAAGTTCAACAGGTTGTTGTAATCATGTATTTATTAATCATTCACGTAATGAGAAAGCACCGATATACTTTGTAGTCGTATTCTTGGCCTAATAAGTTAAGACCATATTTGTAGTCGTATTCTTGGCCTAATAAGTTAAGACCATATTATTTAGGGAAAATTAGGCTAAAATCTTTGTACTTTGGAGATTCAACCATTTTAGTCCCTACTCTTTAAAATTTACTCTTTGGATCCCTACTATGCAAAATAATCGAAGTCTTTTAGTCACTAACGGTCAACATAATTTTTTATGACCGTTATACCCTTGTTCTGAAAAAATAACCCTGAACCAAATCTAATCCAACCAAACTGATTCAATCAAAATCAAACCAACCAAATTAAAACCTAAAATCTAACATGCCCTGCCTCAACGCCGTCTATCTTTATCCCTCTGACCACTTCAATCAAACCATTCAGCTTGGCCGGACTATTCTGTCCGTTGAGCCACAATGACTGGATCAAAGCTCGGTTGATGACGTTCAAAGAGAAGAAGTACCGGAGCTAATGAAAAAATGTTGGCGGGGTACAGAGCTCGGTTGACAACAATCAAGTTCCAAGAAGGAGACCCATCATAAATCCCAATAAAGACCCACCTTTCTCCTACGCTCATCATCTTTCCTTGCTTTCCCCTATGCCCATTGTCTTTCTCGCTGATCACCGGACCAGAGGACCCCCATTCGATGAGTTCGGAGAGGAACCCTCTCTCTTTAGACCTGATTGGTCCCGCATCTTGGACCACGTGGTACTGACTAGAGCGGGATGGACACAGACAAGTCAGAGCTCTCAAAGGTCGAGTCATATACTACTATAGAAGGCGGCATCGAGGTGTTCATGCTCACCGATGCCCCAAAGATAGTACGGAAGAGCGAGGAGGAGGACGTCATTGGTGACAGAGCTATTTTTTCATTGATGGAGTAGACCTTATTGGAGAGTCGGTGGTTCGTCGGAGTAGCGGTGGTCAGATCTAAAATGAGGCTGTTTGGGTTGGATTAGATTTTAGGTTTGGGTTAGTTTTTCAAAAAAGGTATAATGGTCATTAAAAATTATGTTGACTTTTAGGGACTAACAAGTGTGGTTATTATGCATAGTAGAGATCCAAAAAGTAGTTTTTAAACAGTATGGACTAAAACGGTTGAATCTCCAAAGTATAGGGCTTTTGCCTAATTTTCTCTATTATCAATAATTATCAAAAAGCATTTGGTCTGGTTGTACAATGGTTCATGAATTGAGAGAGGTACATGGTTTGATGTAGCAAATGTAATTTTTATGTAAATAATATACTTAAAAAAAATATTTTCATCATTATATCTATTTCAGAAATTAAACCTTAACATTTTTTAAAATTTAGGGTAAATTATATTTGGTCCTCTCGGGTTTGGTGTATTTAATGATAGCACCTTTGTTATTCAAAAATTGTTTAAAAAACCCTTCATGTTCGAAAATATTATATGATTCAACCCCTTATGCCACAATCGACTTTTTGTCCGGCGAGAAGGCATAGAAAATGAAGTTTATACCTTTCTATTAAAAAACAAAAAAAATTTAAAAACCTCTCTCTCCTCCTTCCTTCTTCCTCCCCCCTCCTCCATTCCTTTCTTCCTCCCTCCTCCTCCACCTTTTTCCTCCTGCTCCTTCTATTCGTAACAAAATTAGCCAATGATGAAGCTTTCATTAGGAGAAGGGTCAAGGAAATTTCAAATCGATGGTATTCAAGTAAAGAGACGCAGCCGAGATTGGGTAGAAAAGTATCTCACTGAAGCCTTCATCTTCATCTCCATTTTGACTCATGAAGAAAAGCATAAGATGGAGTGGGCACTTCCAATTTTACCTCATGTGAATCTCCTTAAGTTTCATCTTCAACTTGTTGCCTGAAGAAGAGTCTTCATCGTAGGAGGGAGCCATATACCCTCCACCAACCGCACCCTCAAAAGCCCCATTTACATGGTCCAGGAACCCCGCCCTCGGGTGGCCATGAAGTTGACAATAACGGAGTCCTTGGTATTTAGGACGGAGACGAGGACCACTACCAGGAGTATGTAGATGGAGACTAGGGTCACAATCCGGATGATTTCCTCGCCCAATGTACCGATTACAGTTTTGGGTCTTCGTCGTTAGGGCATTTCGGACAAATGGGTGTCGGAATTGGGGATTTACGGTGTGGGGGATCCAAAAGTTTTGAGCTTTTTAACTCAATGGCGGGTTGTTTTGTTGTTGGGTCGACAACGTGGTGGCATTGTTTGGAGAAGAGGCCTTGGCTTCGAAGAGCACCACCTTCTCCTCATCATCGACGATCTACACCGATGAGTTAATGGCAGTGCCAGCCACGTCGAGCCCGAACGCCACCTTGGCCGCGCTTGAGAGGAGGTTCGCGAGCTCTTGGCTGCCTCCCATGGCTTCTCTCTTCAATTTTTTTTTTGGTTTCTAATTTTTTTTGGAGGAGGGGAGGGCGTAGGAGGAGGAAAAGGAAGGAGGAGGAAAAGGAAGGAGGAAGAAGGAAGAAGGAAGAGAAATTTTTCTTTTTAATACAAGGGTATTTTTGTCTTTTTCTGTGCCTCCTCGCTAGAGAAATACGTCGATTCCAGCGTTAAATACACCAAACCTGAGAGAGGCCAAATATAATTTACCCTAAAATTTATGATCATTTGTGTTGTTATGCTACATACTTTTTTTACTATCTATAATATTATTGACTCATTTTTTGTAATATATTTTTTATTTTTTAGTATGATACAAAATGCACAATGTGTCACTTTCACATATTAATTATATTGCTAGGGAACATTCTCAAGAATGATTTATTATAAACAAATTTTTCTTTTCTTTTCATTTTGTTGAATTGCTGTCCTCGTAAATTGAACGAACGAAATAATTTTGGATCAGATTATTTTTAGTTACAAAGTTTGGTGCTGCTTAGAATTTCTATCGAGTGTTGATGTGATATATCTAAACTTTATTTGAAATTTATATGTAACCGTTAGAGTGCAAATATTTCGTGATAAGACATGCTAATGATAAATTTACCCATTTTGACTAAAACAAATCCACAGTTTATTTCGTATTTGCAAACTCTATCAATTTCACATGTGCAATAATAATATAAAAAAAAATTCATGCAACTCAAAAACGTTCAACGCACACATACTAATATTAAATTAAACTATACTCGCAAAATGTTATATATTATGAGAGTAGACTCTACACCGTCGCAACGTCAACACATGATTGGTTCTCAATTAATGCCATAAAGCTAACAATATAACATGTGATTGATTTCCCACCCTTCGAGAAATGGACTGGCATGGACACGATCTGTGTTGGCAAACCTTGCCGTGGCCCGTGTGGGGCCGGATTGTTTTCAAAAATGATACTAGTTTTTACGATAAACAATAAAATAGTGCCTAAAAACTTTTTTATTGTAACATGACAACATTTTAAGTCACCAGAAAATTATTCATGACCAACAAGTCATAGAAAAAATCTGATTTTTTTTAACTTTTTTGATTTTTATAAATTTGAAGTCCAAAATTTTTCAAAAATTAGGTATATTTTGAAGATCATACATATTTTTTTTGTGAGTAACAATTCACGGAATTTTTTGTGACTTGAATTTTTCTCGTGACTTGATAGTTACAGATAATTTTTTCGTGATTCAATACAAGTTATGAAATTTTTTTCTAGATTCTTGTGTGGATATCATTGATAATTACATTTTTTTATACTATTTTCATAATTTACTATGAGCACTAAACCTTTTTGGAAAAAACCGTGGGGCTCACCTGATTTCACAACACGTGGGCGTCTCTAGATCCGACACGTCATCCAATTCCCCCTAACGGGAAGGAGTAGAGAGCGCGTGACACAGAAAAACTTCGTTACGCCAGCTGGTTTCACTGGGTAGCCTATTGGCCAACCTTATCCTCTTTCCTTTTCCTTCATTATTTCTTCCTCTTTTTAAAATATACTATTTATTTATTTAATTTTCTTCATTGTATTTTAATCTTTTGTTAAAAATTTTAGCGACTTGGATTAAAGTACGGATTTTAGACTGGAACTCTGTTTTTCTAACAAATAATGTTTTTCAAGTTATGCAACAAATGTGAATTAATTCACCAACAATTTTAGACAACATGATATCAGAAAGTTATTATGCCAAATAATTCGGAGAAAATATTTGAAAATATCCAAATTTTACAAACATTTTTTTTATAAAATATTGATTATTTCTTACTTCAATTGGGAAGAGTATATCTGACTGATTTTTTCTTTTCCTATTGTTGCTTTCCTCTCCCTTAAAAGTACATGCACTTGCAATAAAATAGTTTTGGTCTTCCTATTTTATTCTTTTTGGCTTTGAAAGGAAAAAACAAAACGAAGGCAATTGCACGTAGAAGGAAGGTGTAGACAGAAAGAGAGGAGAACTTTATAAATGCGACTCTTGAGAGATAGAGTGGGCCAAAAAATAAAACCTAAATCCAAACCCTAGATTCAATTTATTTGCTTGATTGAGCCACATAAATTTTTGATTTTTTTAAAAAACTGTTGTTAGATTGGGTTTCAGGATCCAAGAATCACATAAAGGTGAAAACTTTATTCATCAGAAGTTAGGTAGGTTGTCAAATTTATAACCTTTTTTTTTCCTTCCTCCTTTCTCCTGTTTCAATTGATTGTTCTATGTAAAGATTGATATCTGGACTTATGGAGTGGTGTCTGAGTTGGGTTTTATTATTTTCGAATTGGGGTTTTGATTGTTCTCTGATTTATTGTTGTGGGTCGGTTTCGGATTGATGATTAATTGCATCGGTGGAGTGATTGTTCTTACTTGATTGGTCTTCATGACGAAGATTGTTGCTTGTTACCCTTTTAAGTGAACCAATCTTGACGAAGTTGTTGTTTTTTTTTAAATTTTATTGATGTTGTTTTGTGATGTTTTAGCTTAATTTGTGTTGTCTCTGATTTGTGGATCTCATTTGGTGATGTGGGTGGGTTTCGGGTTGTTGGTTGCTTGCATTGGTAGTGTTTGTTCTGTACTTGATTGGTTTTCTTGACGAAGCATGTTGTGTTCTTGGTGCCCTTTTGGATCCTAATCAATTGGCGTTTCCTTGTGAAGTGAACCAATCAACAAAGTCAAAATGATGTCCAGATCATATACCAATCTTTTGGATCTTGCCTCTGGCAACTTCCCGGCAATGGGTCAACCCCGAGAGAAGAGGCGGCTACCTCGGGTGATGACAGTGCCAGGGGTTATCTCGGAGCTCGACGATGACAACGCCAATAGTGTTGCCTCGGATGTGCAGTCCTCGCTAGTGCAGGATCGTGTAATCATCGTGGGCAATCAGCTTCCGGTAAAAGCTAAGCGCAGACCAGATAATAAAGGATGGAGCTTTAGTTGGGACGAGGATTCTTTGTTACTGCAGTTGAAAGATGGTCTGCCCGAAGATATGGAAGTCATATATGTTGGTTCTCTACGAGTTGAAGTAGACCCGAGCGAACAGGATGACGTGTCTCAGCTTTTACTTGATAGGTTCAAGTGTGTACCTGCATTTTTGCCTCCTGATATTTTGACCAAGTTCTATCATGGGTTCTGTAAGCAGCATTTATGGCCACTTTTTCATTACATGCTTCCCTTCTCGGCGAGTCACGGTGGGAGGTTCGACCGTTCCTTGTGGGAGGCATATGTGGCGGCAAATAAAATTTTCTCCCAGAGGGTGATCGAGGTTATAAACCCCGAGGATGACTACGTCTGGATACACGACTATCATCTGATGGTGTTGCCAACTTTCTTAAGGAGAAAGTTCAATCGTCTGAGGATGGGTTTTTTCCTCCATAGCCCTTTCCCTTCATCGGAGATATATAGGACACTGCCTGTTAGGGAGGAGATACTTAAGGCCCTATTGAACTCGGACCTAATTGGTTTTCACACTTTTGACTACGCACGACATTTTCTATCTTGTTGCAGCCGGATGCTAGGTTTGGAATATCAGTCAAAAAGGGGTTATATAGGGCTAGATTACTATGGTAGGACTGTTGGAATCAAGATTATGCCGGTTGGTATCCATATGGGTCAGATTCAGTCGGTTTTAAGACTCGCTGACAAGGAGTGGAGAGTGGGGGAACTAAGGCAGCAGTTTGAAGGGAAGACTGTTTTACTTGGAGTTGATGACATGGACATATTCAAAGGCGTCAACCTAAAGCTTTTGGCAATGGAACAGATGTTGAAGCAGCATCCGAAGTGGCAGGGAAGAGCTGTCTTGGTGCAGATTGTGAATCCTGCTAGGGGGCGAGGAAAAGATCTCGAAGAGGTTGAGGCTGAAATCCACGAGAGCTGCAAGAGAATCAACGAAGCATTTGGTTGTCCTGGCTACGACCCAGTTGTCTATATCGACAGGCCATTGACTCTAAGTGAACGAGCAGCATATTACACAATTGCCGAGTGCGTTGTTGTGGCGGCTGTGAGGGATGGAATGAATCTTACTCCATACGAGTATATAGTTTGCAGGCAGGGCATCTCCGGATTGGACTCCGGTTCCGATGATTTGGGGCCCAACAAGAGCATGCTTGTTGTTTCTGAGTTTATTGGATGTTCTCCTTCGCTCAGTGGCGCAATTCGTATTAATCCATGGAATATTGAATCAACTGCTGAAGCAATGCATGAGGCTATTTCGATGTCTGAGTCCGAGAAGCAATTACGCCATGAGAAGCATTACAAGTATGTGAGCACTCACGATGTTGCTTACTGGGCCCGGAGTTTCTTCCAAGATATGGAGAGAACGTGCAAGGATCATTTCAGAAGACGCTGTTGGGGAATTGGCTTGGGATTTGGTTTCAGAGTGGTTGCTCTAGATCCTAGTTTCAGAAAGTTGTCCATTGATAGTATTGTGGCTGCATATCTGAAGTCCAAAAACAGAGCCATACTTTTGGACTATGATGGTACTGTAGTGCCTCAAACGTTAATCAACAAGACCCCCAGTGAAGAAGTCATTTCAATTATTAACTCTCTTTGCGATGATCCAAGGAACACGGTCTTTCTTGTCAGCGGAAGAGGGAGGGACAGTCTCGGAAAGTGGTTTTCCCCTTGCAAGAAACTTGGAATAGCAGCTGAACATGGTTACTTGATCAGGTACGCTTTCTTCTATTGTCTTGTCTTAATATATGCCATTTCTTCGATTAAAACTAACACTAAGGTGCCCGCAGGTGGTCTCCTGAGAAGGAATGGGAAACGTGCTCTCAAAATGTTGATTATGGATGGATCCAGATTGTAGAGCCTGTTATGAAATTGTATACTGAGTCAACTGATGGATCTTATATCGAAATAAAGGAAAGTGCATTAGTCTGGCACCATAGAGATGCGGATCCGGCTTTCGGAGCTAGTCAGGCCAAGGAATTATTGGACCATCTAGAAAGTGTTCTAGCAAATGAGCCTGTCTCCGTCAAAGCCGGTCAGTACATTGTGGAAGTGAAGCCACAGGTATGCTCTAAATCCATCTGACCAGTTCAGTCGTACGATGTTTTGGCTTTTAAATTTTATATTCAGCTGTGTTTGTGTTTCCTTTGCTTCGAGTGCTTCCTATGCTTCGATCTGCTTTAAGTGCTTCTTTTCTTGTGATCAAGTCGTGCATGTGCAATGAAATTGTAGACTTGTGAGGGGACATACACTGCTTAGTTCTAGTCTGAGGGATAGAAAGTATATGGTGATGGGGTGACACAAAACCCCCATTACGTTATCAGAATCCAATTGACTCATCCCACCCTTTCTCCTCTTCTATCCCACCAAAAACCCACATCTCTAGGGTCCAAGCAGAGAGCCCACACAGCTCTCCTCTTCTCCCCCAAGAGAGTTTCGAGGATATGATTCCTCGCTAGGGAAAAGCAAGTTAGTTGGAAATTGACGTAACAGGAAAGGCAGAACAAACTTATAATTCTTGGTTGGTACCATGAGCATGTTGAATCGGTATTTATTTTGTTACAAGCCCTTTATAACAACTTTGCCTAGTAAAAGTAAATGTGTCTTTCTGAAGTTGCTAGTCATAGGAGTGGAATGCCAAAGTCTTGGTTGGTGGTTACTGTCGCAGGGCACCAAAGGCCCTTCGGCAGGCACCAAAACCCCCGTCCTCGAACATTCTCAAAATCCGCTCGTGCGAATCTCGATTTTTTGATTCCCAGATGCACCAAAACACATTTTCATTCAACTGGTCGAGACAGAAAATGAGAATTTCTCTTCGATTTTGTCTTTAGTGGTGCTTTTCTTCACTTACAATATTTCGCTTCGATCCTCAGTTTTGTTGCTTTGCATTCATGCCCCTTTTGCCATTCCATCTGCCCAAGCTAGCAGATTTACTTTTTCGACGTAATTTTCTGTCCACATAGATTTGTAATCAATTGTCTGTTGCTTCCAGGGAATTAGTAAAGGCATCGTTGCCGAAAAGATCTTCACATCGATGGCGGAAAGTGGTAAGCCGGCAGATTTTGTCTTGTGTATTGGTGATGACAGATCAGATGAAGACATGTTTGAGATGATCGGCGGTGAGATATCAAGTGGCATGCTTCGCTCCAGCACGTCAGTTTTTGCTTGTACCGTTGGACAGAAACCGAGTAAAGCCAAGTATTATCTGGACGACTGTGTCGAGGTTATCACCATGTTGGCGGCTCTCGCAGAAGAATCACACCCTCTATCATCCGACGAAGAAGACTCGATTTAAAGTTTCTGTTCTGGCCTCGTCAGTTGTTGTGGCCATGAAAAGAAAAACAATACTCTCATTATTGGCTGCCGGTCGGATTCAGAAAGGCGGTCAACATTTCTTTGGACGACGGGATTTGATCTGACATTCACCAGAGGTTTCGGCAGGAGGGCGGCTGAAGGAACCTGCTCTGGGTTTTTGTAAATGGAGACCAACATGGATATTGAAATTCGTATGACTTTGCGAATATACTAGGCTTACGTTTTTCTGTGAAGAGGGATCCGTTGTCTCGTATCCCGCATAGTTCATACCTTTCTTGTACGATTTCATAAACTTGATCTGGTGCATGCGCCTTGACTCATTGAGGAGATCAATTTGTTGGCGGCAGATTGGAAAATCTGGAATTTGTTATGAATGAAGATAGGGTCTAGTTGGTTCCTTCATCTTTCTTTTGTCCCTGCATGATGCAACAGTTCTTTTGCTCCTGAATCTGTAAAATGTCTATAATATGAATGGAACATTTTTTAGTATTTTCAGAAGAAGGGGGGACCAACTCATTCTTTCTTGTTAGCTTCTGTGCTTTAAGTTGCTCCAAGTTTTAGAGGTGGAAGCTGCATTTTACCTTCATAACGTGGCGATGATCGAGTGATTATGTAATTGTGCCAATGTGCACATGGGGAGAGGCGAACAGTGTTGAATTTGTTTGGATCTTGTCAGTTCTGGACTTACTTCAGACAATCGCTAATCCTGCATTCGTTCTCCCAGTTTTCGGGTTGACGATTCTCAGAACTGGTTATCCAATTACAGAAGCGACCTCAAGTGGCTTGGGTTTCTTTTTTTCGTTTCTCTAAATATGCGACCTCATAGTCGAGTTCCGATTTGGAGTTGGACAGTAGACTCCAACACCGAGCTGGACAATAACACGCGGGGGCATATTTGTCCGTCTCCTCCAAATATTCTATTAAAAAAGAAATCAATATAAACCCCCCAAATTTGAATCTCCCCCAGCTCGTCCCCCAGCTTTTAACCAAATAACTGCCGCTAATAACCAAAAACCAAAGAGCACGTTGTGGTTCGGGGAGACGGCGACGGCGACGATGGACATGACAACGACGCGGACGGAGAGCACGTTGGCAACGGAGATGGCAGAGACAGCGACGACGACGACGGAGAGCACGTTGGCGGCGACGGCAGACACGGCGATGGTGGAGACGCCTACGGTGGAGACGGCGAGCACACTGGCGACGGCAACGATGGACATAGAGAGTACGACGGCGACGACAATTACGGCATTGACAAATGCAATAGCAACAGAGAGCACGACCGAGAGGACGGTTAAAGAAGTCGAAAATCAGCTCAATGATGCTATTTTATCTCTAAATTACCATAAATCGTGCTCTTCATCCATTGAAGGTTTGTCGAACTGCTGTTTGTTATTGTTATTCGATGGTCCATATAATGTTATTCGATGGTCTGCATGCTGATATTCAATGGTCTCCATGATGTTATTCGATGGTCTCCATGTCTGTTTTCCCAGTCAATGGTCTGCATGCTGTTATTCGATGGTCTGCATACTGTTATTTGATGGTCTGTATGCTCTTGTTCAATGGTTTGCATGCCTATTTTCCTTTCCCAGTTATGGTTTGTATGTCGTGGTTATTTGATGGTCTGCATGCTGTTATTTGATGGTCTGCATGCTTTTATTCGATGGTCTGCATGCCTGTTTTCCTTTCCCAGTTATGGTTTGCATGTCGTAGTTATTCGATGGTCTGCATGCTGTTATTCGATAGTCTGTTTGCCTGTTTTACTTTCCCAGTTATGGTTTGCATGTCGTGGTTATTCGATGGTCTGCATGCTGTTATTCGATGGTCTGCATGCATTTAATCGATGGTCTGTATGCTCTTGTTCAATGGTCTGCATGCCTGTTTTCATTTCCCAGTTATGGTTTGCATGTCGTGGTTATTTGATGGTCTGTATGCTGTTATTCGATGGTCTGCATGCTGTTATTAGATGGTCTGCATGCTGTTATTCGATGGTCTGCATGCCTGTTTTCCTTTCCTAGTTATGGTTTGCATGTCATGGTTATTCGATGGTCTGCATGCCGTTATTCGATGGTCTGCATACTGTTATTCGATGGTCTGTGTGCCTGTTTTACTTTCCCAGTTATGGTTTGCATGTCGTGGTTATTCGATGGTCTGCATGCTGTTATTCGATGGTCTGCATGCTGTTATTCGATGGTCTGTATGCTCTTGTTCAATGGTTTGCAGTTCCGAATTGGGATCACCTTGAGAGAGAAGAAATATGGAGACAAATGCAGTTTCAAACACCCGAAGAACTACAAGAGTTCTACGAATCTTACGCGCACCAAAAAGTTTTTGGTGTGCGTTGTAGGTATCAAAAAACGAGGATGATAAATGGCAAGGAAATGATATTCTACATCAAACTTGTGTGCAACAAGGAAGGATTTCGATGGCCAAGTAAGAAATCGAAGGAAGAAAATGCTCGCCTTTACACACAAAAAGAGACCCGAGTTGGCTGCATGGCAATGATCTATTTCAAGTACTCCCTTGAGCAAGGAGCATTCCTCATAGATAAATGGGTTGTGCAACATAATGATCACGTGCTCCACTCGGTCGATTGCTCCCATATGCATAAATCCAACCGGTCAATCAACTCTCTCTACCAACACATGGCCTAGATGAACAGTGATGCTGGTATATCACTTAGATCATCCTATGAACTGATGGCATTGAATGCCGGTGGCAGAGAACATCTGGGTTTCCTCCACTCTGATTTGAAGAATCATCTTGGAAAACAGAGACAAAGATCGATGAGGCATGGTGAAGCTACAGCATTGCTTGAATACTTCAGAATGAGGGCGTGCGATGAACCCTATTTTTTTCATGAGGTAGAAGTGGACAGTGAAGAACGGATAGCAAATATTTTTTGGGCTGATAGAAGGATGAGGAGTGACTATAATTGTTTTGGAGATGCCATTTGTTTTGACACAACATTCCGAACAAATAGAAATTATTGTCCATTAGGTATGAATCATACCTCTTACTGATTTTTTGGTAGTTTGAATCATTACATCTGCTGTTATTTTCGTATGCTATTTTTGTGATTCGATGGTATGCTATTACTGTTTCCGATTGTATGTTGTTATTCGATGGTCTATATGCTGTTTTTTTATGGTCTGCTTTCTGTTATTCGATGGTCTGTATGCCTGTTTTCCTTTCCCAGTAATGGTTTGCATGTCATGGTTGTTCGATGGTCTATATGCTGTTATTCGATGGTCTGAATGCTGTTATTCGATGGTCTGCATAGTGTGATTCGATAGTCTGCATGTTGTGATTCGATGGTCTGCATATTCTGATTTGATAGTTTGCGTGTTATGATTCGATGGTCTGCATATTGTGATTCGATGGTTTCGATATTGTGATTCGATTGTTTACACTATCTGATTCGATAGTTTGCAGGGCTATTCGTTGGATACAACAACCATCGTATGAGTTGTGTTTTTGGTGCAGCTCTCCTGTTTGATGAGACAATAGATTCATTTAGATGGTTGTTCAAGACCTTCTTAAGGTGCATGGATGGCAAAGCACCAAAAACTATCTTCACCGACCAAGATCAAGCAATAGCCAATGCCATCAATGAAGAGTTTAAGACCACGTATCACTGCCTTTGCATGTGGCATATACTGGAAAATGCCAAGAAGAACCTTAGCCGTTTATACACACCTAAGGTGGCTGATTGGTTCCACTATTTGGTAAAAGAAGTAGATAACGATGAAGAATTCAGCCAAGCATGGAATCTGATGTTACAGGATTGTTTCAACAATGATGAACACAAGTGGCTGAAGGGAATCTATAAGTTAAGGACTAAATGGTCTTCGGCATGGGTTAAACAGCAATTCACGGCTGGAATGGTCACCACACAAGTTGCAGAATCCTTCAACAGCCTTATAAAGAGGTATTTACAACCCGATCACAACTTTCTGTAGTTTTTCACGTATTTTAACAATCTATTGGATGGTCGGAGGCACGAAACAAAGAAGGCAGATTTTTAATCGAAGGATAAGTTGCGCAACAACAAAAATTGGTTGAACCCATTGCTTTAAGTCTGCAGAATTCTACACACATTACGTGTATGACCAATTTCAAGAGGAGTACGATGCTGCAACTGAATACAGCATGGATCTAAAAATGGATAACAACAATCCCACAGGTCAGTTTGCTGATATATTATTCGATGGTCTGATGTTTCTTTTTCGATGGTGTTCCTTTCGTGTTTTCGATGGTATGATAGATTGGATTCGATGGTTTACTTGTGCAGATCACATCCGACATTACAATGTCTATAAATATGCAAATAAAGACACTTTGGTCAGGTTGGATGAGCGAGTGGTGCAGATCCACAGTGCAAATTTATTACTCTTGTGCTCGTGCCGGTCATTAGAAGCTACTGGGTTATTTTGTCGATACATACTCTGAGTTATAGACACATTAAGAACCTTGGGGGAGGAAGTATTTGGAGAGCTACCTCAACAATACATTCTCAAAAGGTGGACGGTACTAGCAAGAGATGCAATAGATACATCATCTCTTACTGTCACTCCGGGATCAGCGAGCGACACCAAACGACGAGTTAATAAGATAAAATGTGACCTTCTGGACTTAGTGGATGAAGCATCGTTGGACCAGGGGAAGATCTTACTCTTGGAGGATCTCATTGTTGATACAAGAAACAAAATGCGGCAAGGTCAAATGCAATCAAACAAGGTAAATGATGAAGTGCAACAATCATCTTCTCACCAGATTGCCACGGCTATAAAGATAAGGGACAATCCGCGGACAGCAAGAAGAAGGAGGAAGAGTGCAAATGAGTTGGGAAGATTGAACAAAAAAACAAAGTGCAAGCGTATGGCGATAGACTTAAATAATCCAGCCCAATCCGAGGATGCTTGAGATTAATTGTTTGTTTGAACTACTTGGATGCAAACATTTCTCATGTTGAGATAATACATGTTGATAAAAAAGGTTTCCTGTTCTTTGTTTCAATGGTTTACACTGTTCTTATTCGATGGTATGTTATGTCTGATTCAATGGTATTTTGTTGTAATTGTTTGAAATACTGGGCTGCAACCATTGCTCGTTTTTTATGTTACATAATGATCAAAATAGTTTGGTATCTCTTATTCAGTAGTTCCGTTTGTATGGTTCAATGGTATGATGTCTATGATTTAATGGTATGATGTCTATGATTCAATGGTATGATGTCTATGATTCAATGGAATGGTGTGGCTAATACAATGATTGTTTAATTATTACATCGAGGAATTATTACAACGAATTCATGCAATAATTTTGTAAAATAGTTTTAAGCAGCACCATTAAAATCTCTATTTGGGATGCATTAAGCTCCAACCTTTAATCAAAATTGCAAACTCCCAATAGAACACATCAAACCATCGAACATCAAACCATCAAACCATCGAAAAGCTAAATAGCATACCATCGAAATCAAAAAGAACAAACCATCGAAAAACAGGAACAACGCACCATCGAAACAAGAACACACCACCATCGAAACCCAGGACAGCACACCATTGAAACACAAACACACCACCATAGAAACACGAACACACCACCATCAAAACCCAGGACAGCACACCATCAAAACACGAACACACCACCATCGAAACAAAATAACCACAAACCATCAAAATACAGGAACATCAGTCACATCATATTCAGATATCTTCGAATACAAAACAGCAAACATTCTCTTAAGTCAATATTCATCTCCAGAAACTTCACAAACTCACAGCGATAAAACATAAACTATCCAATCTACAATGTTCCATATTCATGTCCCGTAGAATAACAGATTCTACTATTTATAACTCTTGTCCACAGCAAAATGATTCACTTTGTCGACTTCTTCTTCTTGTCCTTTGGCTTGATTGATTGAAGCACTTTATCCAGTATCATCGGAAGGCATCTGTTGTTCGGGCGCACTACCATCTTCTGAAACATGTTCTTTCTTACCTCAATCATATAACTATCAAGCCTCCAATTCATCATAAACTCTGGATTTATGCCACCCTTTCTCCATTTCTTGTCATAATGTTCACAATAAAGGGCAGCAAAAACTCCACAGGCAAAGTTATCAGCTTGCTTCGGGATTGAGTGCAAGACATCGAACGTACAGGTAAAAATATCAACACGTGACTCAGATAGTGCAACAGCAGCCCGGTCAACTTCAAGCCATGGTGGACCAGCATAATATGCTCCTTCGTGGCGTCATGGCTGTCCAAGACAAAGCACGCTGCCTAGTACACATCGAACACAAACACGTGATAGTGGTCGTTTGACAACCAAGGGAAGAACCACTGGATTTTTTACAGAAATAAAGAACAAACAGATTAGTGAAATTATGTAAACCAGCGAAACAAAGAAAACAAACCATTAAAAAAGTAATAGCAAACCATCGAAAAACTGGTTTTTGCATAAATACTTACATATTTCACTTTTGACACCGAAATGCTCGATGTACTGTCGTAGATTCCACGGACAAAATCCATAATTTCCATAAGAAGAGAGTCTTTCTGGGCATTGGGCATTTCTTCGATGCTTGGTTTGGACCCCTTCAACCACTTATCCTGCCAAAAAATAATAAACCATTGAATTACAACTAAGAATCATTGAATCACATAAAATTAACCTTTGAAACACAACAAATCAACCATTGAAATCATAACAAATTACTTACTACAAATGATAAGGGAAAGATCACACGCAGCCCCAACGACTCCTTTCCTCTCATAAGGTTCTTCAAAAATCAATCAAGCGCATTCCTTGAAATCCATTGTCTTCCAGCAAGCAATGCTACATCTTTTCGCGAGTACCTTATCCCCGTCCCAATCCCAAATCTCCCCGCTGGGAAAAACACAGAACATTAACATAACAAATTAGACAATAACCATCAAAAATCAATATAGCAAACCATCGAAACAAAGAACATAAACTAATGAAACACACAACAGTAAAAAATCGAAAACAGAACAAGTTTGATTAAAATAGCAAACTTATGCTTGCTTATCAGATGGATTTTTTGTAGCATACTCCCATATTAGATTTTTAATCTCTTGAAAAGCAATTATCTTCTCGTACGCATCATCGGCATCTTTAAGAGCTGTTGGTAGATTTATTTGCTCTTATAGTATGGCTTTGTACTGGTTGCGCTTTTTAGCTGCACCCAGCTTCTTCTTCAGGTCTCTGGCTTCAACCGTAGACAACACGGTTACTGACTCATCATCCACATCTGCCACGCCTTTGCCTTTTGCTCTCCTCTTATACCTTAGATGCTCTGCAGTAAATGGAGGACCAACGTTTGGGTTTGGACGGAGTGTACGCTTGCCCAGGACATTTTGTGATTCAGGTACAATTGCCACCGAGGGGATTGGTTGTTCTTTTGCAATTTCAGGGGGGGCAGGTGGTGCTACAACCTCCTCACGTACTGATTTTCCCACCTCCAGCTTTTGTCCTCGTTCCAACTCATCTAAATATTTCACCAACTCATCAACAAAATCAACGTCATCAAAATTTCTAGATGACACAAACAATGTGGGCTCATCTACTTCTATCGGTTCTCGACCATGGTCTACTTGCGTCGGGAACTCAGGAACTCCCTCTATCCCTAAAGAAAAAGATGGGGGGTGAAATCCATACCTGTTTTTCCCGTTACATTGGCTTTATCCTCCTTCGTACACACCTCTGGCCCCGGGCCATCGTCCCTCATGCTTAAAACTGCCATTAACACCTCCTCAAGTACGGAGTCATCCAATCCTTTTTTAGCATCCTCCACCGGGCCAGCCTATTCACATCCACCAACAACACAGAAAATTTGTCAGAAAACACAAAGTTTTAGTTGTTCAGGATTCAATGGTTTGTATTGTAGTTATTCAATGGTGGGTCAGTTTACATTCAGTGGTTTACTCTGTTCTTATTTGATGGTTTACCAAATCATACCTTGCTCGAATCCGGGATAGCATCTTCCCCGGCACTTGAAATACCCATGAAGGCCTCATCAGGTATGGAGTCATCCAATAGTCCTTGTGCATCATCCACGGGAGCAGCCTGTTCACATCTACCACAAAACACAGCAAATTGATCACAAAACACAGTTTCAGTTGTTCAGAATTCAATGGTTTGTATTATTGTTATTCAATGGTAGGTCAGTTTAGATTCAATGGATTAGACTGTTCTTATTCGATGGGTTACCAAATTATACCTTGCTCGAATCCGGGATAGCATCTTCCCCAGCACTTAAAATACCAAAAAAGGCCTCACCAGGTATGGAATCATCCAGTAGTCCTTGCGCATCATCCACGGGGGCAACCTATTCACATCCACCAAAAACACAAAAAACTTTTGTCAGAAAACACAAACTTTCAGTTGTTCAGGATTCAATGGTTTGTATTATTGTTATTCAATGGTGGGTCAGTTTAGATTCAGTGGTTTAGTCTGTTCTTATTCGATGGTTTACCAAATCATACCTTGCTCAAATCCGGGATAGCATCTTCCTCGGCACTTGAAATACCCATGAAGGCCTTATCAGGTATGGTGTCATCCGATAGTCCTTACGCATCATCGACGGAGGCAGCCTGTTCACATCCACCAAAAACACAACAAATTTTAGTCGAGGAAAACACAGCCTGTTCAAATTTTGTTTAGGATTCAATGGTTTTTATTTTGTTATTTGATGGTAACAAATATCATTGTTCAATGGTTTTGGATAAGGTTATTCAATGATTAACTATGTTTTGCTAAGATTCACCAACGAGTTTAAGGATTAATCAGTTATTATCTTCCTTGTGTCCTCAGTAGGCTCTTCGACGACACGTTCTTCCTTGATGTGTTCTTCCACGTCCACTCCTATTTCAGCTCTCTCCCCCATGATGTCATCGTGTATCGGGATCGACTGATTATCCATGTGGTCGACTCCACCCGGCTGAGCATTTCTCACTAGGTCTTCCTATTTACAATGACAAAGAACACACCCAAATTTGGTCAAAACAGATGTTTGAGCTATTTAGGATTCAATGGCTTGTCTTAACTATTATTCAATGGTGGGGCAGCTATGATTCGATGGTTTTGCATGCTGTTATTCAATGGTGAGATCACTTATTACCTGTTGTGTGTCATCGACAGGCTCTCCTCTACCACGGTCATCCGAATCGTGTTCTTCCACATCCCCATCCACTTCTACTCTTTCTTCCATCCTCTCCCTTTCAGCAAGAACCTTCGCGATGGCTGCCATATGCGATGTCACCATATCTACAGTAAATTTCATTCCACCAAATCTTTTTCGTAGCTGTCAAGAACATACGAATTTCAGGTCAAATATATCTAATAAACATATAAAAGTATTTAAATAAAAAACTTATGTAACAAATAACCTCATCAGTTGACATTTCTCCCCAGTCCGGGATATCGTTCCTAGCTTCCTCAGCTTGCTCAACTTGCTGAGCTGGCTGGGCTTGCTCGACTCGCTGAGCTAGCTGCGCTTGTTCGACTCGCTGAGCTGGCTGGGCTTGTTCCAATTCAGCAGCTTACTTCTTCTTTTCATTCAAGCAATACTGAACCATTAAGTTCATATTCCCGCTGCACTTGACAATTGCCGCAGAGCTAGTTGTAGCGTTAATATACCCGTTATTCGCCTTTTCAACCACATACTGGCACCAGTTGTATATGGTGGCATCACTGAAGGGGTTGATAAAGCCATACAACCTAGCAGAAACCCCGTCTGTCACATTTGGAGCTAGGAACATGCCTAATCCGAAAAGGATATACAAATGTGCCCAGTCTTGGTCTGACACTCGATAACTTTTACCAAGCAACACCTCATTCAAGTCTTTCAATTTGATGAAAGACCGTTTCAACACTGCCAACTCATACCTATTGAGCAATTTCTCACAGCTCTTGCTACTTCCTCTCTGGGTGAAAGTATCCAAGTCCAAATCAATCACACCTCTTCCAGTAGGGAGTCTATAAATCTGCTCCACAAAGTCTGGAGTAACCATCATCAACTCGTCATCTCCCTTACACTCTAACAAAAACTCCTCCAACTCAGTAGGCCGTATGTCATCCTCCATCGTATTCAGAAGGCATCCAAACCCAGCATCCTTCACTAGCTTCACGCAATCACTAACCCCTTCAATGCACTTCTTTCCGAAGAGTTGGTCATTTAATTCCTTTAGCAGACTTGGCCTCGTCAAACATAAGTATGCCATAATCTACACCATTAAAACATGAAACAATACGCTGTTATATTTAAATCATTCAATAACAGGACATCTAAACCATTGAAATTATACATAGCATAGCCATTGAATTACACATAAACAAACCATCGAATTAGAAGACAGAATCCATCGAACACAGCAAAAAGCAAACCATTCAATCACAGACATCAAACCATTTAAATAACATTATAAAAAACCATCAAAACAGAAAAATCAAACCATTCGATCACAGGCATCAACCATCAACCACAACACATAGACCATCGAATCACAACACGCAGACCATCAAATCACAACAACCAAAACCATCGAATTGCAAAAAAAAGCAAACCATTGAATCACATTAAACCAACAAACCATCGAATCACAACAAGCAAAACCATTCAATCATCAAAAACAAAATACCAAACCGTTGAAGCAACAACATCAAACATTCAAAAACAAAAAAACGCTAAATGGCTTAGAAACAAAAAAGCAAATGGCTCAGATGTAACTGACAACAAAACCCTAACCGAACATACAGGCATGCAGTTAACGATGACAGGGGCGTTTGAATGTGCTCACCTCACCAGTGAACTAAATCTATCCACGCGAACTCTCTCTGCGTTGTACAAAGACTCCGTACTAAATCCCATATATAACCTCTAACACCTAACTAAGTAATCAGTATATGGAAACTTACCTTTAGAATGTACTCCGTTCTCTGTTCCGATCGTCTTCTCCGTTGTCCATGTTTGCTCCATTCTGGTCATCTTCTCCATTCTCCATGTTCGCTCTGTTCCGGTCGTATTTTCCGGTCTCCACGTTCTTTCTCTCAGTCTCTATCTCAGTGTCTCTCTCTCTATTCCTTTACTTTTTTTAAAACACTTTTCCTCTATAACCGTACGACCATTTTTCCTTTTTCTTTTTTTAGGTCACAATGACCAAAATGCCCCCTATACCCCATCAGCTAATCCAGGCCATTAGATCATTTTTTAAGTTCTTCCTTACTAATCTGTGTGCCTGTTTTACTTTCCCAGTTATGGTTTGCATGTCGTGGTTATGTGATGGTCTGCATGCTATTATTCGATGGTCTGCATGCTGTTATTTGATGGTCTGTGTGCCTGTTTTACTTTCCCAGTTATGGTTTGCATGTCGTGGTTATTCGATGGTCTGCATGCTGTTATACCATGGTATGTATGCCTGTTTTCCTTTCCCAGTTATGGTTTGCATGTCATGGTTATTCGATGGTCTACATGCTATTATTCGATGGTCTGCATGCTATTATTCGATGGTCTGCATGCTGTTATTTGATGGTATAATATGCATTATTAGATGGTATATTGTGCCTCATTCGATGGTATAGTATGTCGGATTCAATTACAGAATGTTCGAAAATTATTTGGTTAAATTGTTTGAACTACTGGCCTGCAACCATTGCCTTTTTTTAACTGCTGACCTGCAACCATTGTTTTTTTTGAAAATTATTTGGTTTAATCATTTGGTTTAACTGTTTGAACTACACAACATAACAAACCGTCGAAACATGAACAATAGACCATCCAAAACATGAACAGTATACCATCGAATGAAATAACAGCAACCCATCCAAATCCCAATCCACATTGTTATAAAAACAGAACAAGAATAGATCATTATAAAAACAAGAACATCGATCACATAACAGTCAACATCCTAATCCACATTGTTCATAAACCAGAACATCCAAAAACATATCATTTCTTGGCCTTCTTCTTGTCCGAAATGTGAACAATAGACCATCCAAAACATGAATAGCATACCATCGAATGAAAAAACAGCAACCCATCCAAATCCCAATCCATATTGTCATAAAACCAGAACAAGAACAGATCATTCTATAAATAAGAACAACGATCACATAACCGTCAACATCCCAATCCAAATTGTCATAAACCAGAACATCCAAAAACATATCATTTCTTTGCCTTCTTCTTGTCCGGCTTCTTCCATGCCAGAGCGCTTTCCAAGAGCATTGGTAGGCACTTGTTGTCCAGCCGAAGCACCATGAGTTCAAAGATCAACTTCCTAAAATCCAAAACAACCGTCTCCAGCCTCCAATTTACAAAATATGCTGGATCTATAACACCATCTCGCCATTTTTTCCGGTAGTATTCACAAAACTTAGTGGCAAAAACTCCACAATTTGTAATATCTTTCTGCTTTGGTACCTTGTGGAGTACTTCGAATGAGAAGCTCCCAATGTCAACATCTATCTTCCTGATGTGCTTCATGTAGTAGAAAAGGATCTGTGCCAAGTGTAGTCCATGGTGGACCAGCATAACTGACTCCGCCTCCTTCACGTCTTGGCTGTCCAACATGAAACATGCTTTCCAGAAACAATCGACCACTAACACACGGTAGTGATTGTCGGACAACCAAGGGAAGAACCACTGCACATTCATATTAAACAACAAAAAGATTAGTAATTGAATGGGTTCACATAATGTCTAAACTGGTTATTATAGAAAAACTTACATATCCTATCCTTGCCAAAGCATTTTTCGGTTTCATGAAATCCACCCCTTGAAGAAATTTTCTGATTTCTTCACAAATGGAGTCTTGCTGGTCAACGGACATTTCAGCAATGCTCGTAGGTGAGAGTTTCAACCACTTATCCTGCCATTGAATCAAACCATTCAATTGCACTTAGTAAAACCATCAGAAACAAAACACAAAACCCATCGAATAACTAAATAGCATAACAATTACTCACAGCGAATGATAGCGGAAAAATTACACGAAAACCCCTAGTGCCAAGCTCTTTGAGGAGATATCTGAAAAACCAATCAACAACATTCACAGAAAGCCGTTTTCTAGGTCCAACGGATGCCACATCATTCTGCATAAGTAGCTTTTCTTCTTCATCCCAACCCCAAATCTCTCCCCTGGACAAAAAAGATGCAGATCATCAAATCACTAAACAAGAACATCACATCACAATATCAAACCATCGAATAAACAGCACGCACACCATCTAATCACAACATCTAGACCATCGAATCACAACATTCAGACCATCGATCCACAACAAGTAAAACCATCGAAATCACAAATCAAACCATAGATTCACAATATCAAACCATCAATTCACAACAAACCATTAAATGAACAATTAAAAACATCGAATCACAACAACATGCACTCCATCGAATCACGCCATGTATACCATCGAATCACAAGATTCAGACCATTGAATCACACTTATCTAACCATTGAATCATAAAGATGCAAAAAAAAACTTACGCTTTCCCATCAGATGTCTTCTGAATTGCATACTGCCAGATAATAGCTTTAATCTCTTTGGAATCCATTATCTTTGCGTGAGCTATCTTGGCATCTTCAACTGTTGTTGGCTTGTTGATTTTACGTTGAAATTTCATTTTGTACTGGTTGGGCATTTCAACTCCAACCAGCTTCGTCCTTATTTCTCCAGCTTCAACCGCAGACAAAATGGTGACGGACTCATCATCCACTCTTCTGACTCCTTTACCCTTTGCTTTCCTCGCATACCTTAGCGTCTTTGTAGTAAATGGAGGACCAAGATTCTGGTTTGGAATGGGTTGACGCTTGCTCAGCACATCTTGTGTTTGAGTTGCAACCGCCTCCGAAGGCATTGGTTATTCTTTTGCCAACTCAGAAGGGGGGGGCGGTTGTGCTACAACATCAAGGTTTTGCGCTTGTTCTATCTCATCTAAATGTTTAAACAACTCATCAATGAACTGTGGGTCATCAAAATTCTCAGATGACACAAACAATGTAGGCTGAACTACATCTATCGGATCTTGCTGATGTTCTACTTGTGATGGAAACTCAGGGACTCCCTCTATCCCCAAGAAAAAAGATGGAGGGGTGAAATCCATACCTGTCTTCTGCGTTTCAGTAGCTTTCTCCTCATTACACACCTCTGCCATCAATACCTCATCACGAATAGAGTGCTCCTCCAATCGTGGCTGGACATCATCTACCGGGGTAGCCTATTCACATCCACCAAAAACAACACAAAATTCTGGTCAGAAACACAAGTTTCAATTATTTTGGATTCAATAGTCTGTCTTTTGTAGTTCAATGGTGGATCAGTTTGTTATTCAGTGGTTTGGTCTATGGTTGTTTAATGGTTTACTACATTCTACTAATATACATGCCTAGACTGAATTTCAAAATTCACAACTCGAATCATACCTTGCTCGTGCCCGCATCAGCATCATTCGCCATAAGGATAGCATCATCCCCGATACTTGAAATTTTCATAAACACCTCATCGGGTAAGGAGTTGTCCAACTGTGTTTGGGCTTTGTCCACCGGCGCAGCCTGTTAACATCCACCAAAAACATCAAATTTTGGTCAGCAAATCATACAAAAACAACACGACGAAACCATTGGAAAACAAACCCGCAGACCACTGAAAAATAAAAGACCAAACCATCGACAAACAAAAAGACCAAACCATCGAAAACAAGCATAGCACACCATCAAACACAATAACAGAAAACCATCCAAAAAAACAATCACAGCAAAAAGTTCATAAATTATTACCATCTCATCCGACGTTGGGTCAACTGAATATCCCACTGGATCCTATACTTCCGCAGGTATAGGGTCCTCCAATTGTATTTGTGCTTCATCCACCGGGCCCGGGGCAGCCTGTTTTACATCCACCAAAAAACACATCAAACAATCAAAAAAGAAAACACCTAACTATCAAAACCAACCAACAAACCATCTAAAATTCAAACATCAAACAATCAAAAAAGAAAACACCAAACCATCAAAAACCAAACAATAAACCATCGAAAAACAACACAGCAAGCCATACCAAAACAACACGGTGAAACCATCGGAAAACAAACCCGCAGACCACCGAAAAACAAACCCGGAGACCACCGAAATACAAAAGACTAAACCATCAAAAAATAAGAAGACCAAACCATCTAAAACAAGCATAGCACACCATCGAACACAATAACAGAAAACCATCCAAAAAACAATCACAGCAAAAAGTTCATAAATTATTACCATCTCATCAACGTCTTCCGCAACGTCTTCTTCAGCAACGTCTTCTCCCGCAACAGGTTCTTCCGTTCTTCACCAACGTCTTATCCCATAATGTCTTCTTCCACATCCACTCCTACTTTCTCTCCCCGTCTCTCCCTATCCGCAAGCACATTCATGATCGCGAGCTTCTCGGAATTCAGCATGTCAATACGATAATGTATGCGACCCAATCGTCGTTCTAGCTGTGATTTAAATAAACATACGAATTCAGGTCACATATAAAAAATAAACATATAAAAGTATTTAAATAAAAAATGTATGTAACTAATAACCTGATAAGTTGACATTTCTTCCCATCTTGGCATGTCGTTCCTAGCATCCCCACGTTGCTCCACGCCCTGAACTTGCTTAGCTTGTTGAAGTTAAGCCAAGCGATATTGAACCATCAGGTTCACATTCCTAGAGCATTTAACTTTAGACGCTGAGCTGGTTATCGCATGGTAAAACCTACCATTTGCCCGGTCTGCCACATACTTACACCAGTTGTACTTGGCAGCTTCTTTCAGCAGGTTTATCAAGTTATGGAACCGAAGAGAGACAACGTCAGTTGCTCGTGGAGCGAGAAATACCCCCAATCCATAAAGGATGTAAATTTGGGACCAATCTATGTCCGAGACTAATCCCCTATCCCCAATTAACACCTCTCTCAAATTTTTAAGTTCAATAGAAGACTGATTCGAAGTCTTGACCTTGTATCTCCCTAACACTTGTTCACAACACTTGCTCCGTTCTTGTTGATTTAAGTCAACATTGATTTGCCCAGCAGGGAGTCCGTATAGCTTCTCCACAAAATTTGGGGTAATATACAAATAATCATCATCCGCCCGACATTCAATAAGAAACTCTTCTACCTCGGAAGGGCGCATGTCATCCTTCATCGTATCTAACAAGTATCCAAATCCAGCTTCTCTGATCAACCTTACACGTGCAGCAGACCCTTCAATCGTTTCTAATCCAAATAAGAGGTTGTTCACCTCAATTAGTAGGCTTTGTCTCGTCGGAATTCTATATGTTCCTGCCATCTACATCACAAAATATACGCAATAATGAACTGTTATGTTCAAGCCATCGAATCATAGTTATCAATAATCAAATCAAAAATATCAAAACCATTGAATTAATGTAGACCATCAAATCACACACAGGCACACCATCGAATTACAAAAACCCATACCATCGAATTACAAATACCCATGCCATCGAATCACTACAAGCACGAGGACCACATCCAAACTATCGAATCATGACATGAGGACCATCAAACAACGTCACACACACCATCAAATAACGTTCACACACACCATCAAAACAGAAAAAGCAAAACCATCGAAAACAAAGACATCGAATAACCAAACTGTTCCGTTCGTTGTCGACAACGACACTCAACCTCCAGTCTACTACTCGAGGAGCTAAATCCTAAAACCTAATCAATATACACAAAATATGATCAAAAATCCTAAAACCATAGGATCACTAAACCATCGAATCGAATCACTAACCGTAACCCTAACATTAGTAAGCGGAGGATAAACCAGAGGTTGAAGCTCATATGAAACTTACCTTTAAAATATGCTCTGGTTCTCCACGTTCAAGCCCGTTATCTTATTCGGTTCTCCACGTTCAAGCCCGTCATCTTCTTCGGTTCTCCATGTTCAAGTCTGTCGTCTTCTCTGGTTCTTCGGTTTGTCCGTCCTCTTTTCCACGTTCTCTCTCTCGTCTGTCGGCTTCTCCATGTTGTCTCTCTCGCCTCTCTCTCTCTGGCTTTTTTTTTAAATTGGAAACTGCTCTCTGCTGTAACCGTACCGCACGCCTTTTTTCTTTATTTTGGTTTTTAGTGTTAATGACAAAACTACCCCTATTTAACCCTCAGATGGGCAGACCGTCGGATCTTAATAATTATTAGGGCTTCTGATCTGAAGGCCGGGAATGGGCCCAGCACCGTGCTGGAGCCCATTTCGCGTCCAGCACCAAATCCAAGGCCCTCATAGTCTTTTCCATCTGCATCTCTCTAGGAATGTAAAAATGTTAAATTTTAGTAGAAAGTGTTATTCTGTTTTATATTTTATTTTATGAGAATTTAAATATTAATTGAAATAATATTTAAGCTAACGAGTTCGTAATCCAACGAAACAAAAAGATATAAATATGTAAAAGATAAGGGTTCAAATTTTGATTTTATTTTGGTGTGAAATTTTTCATTGTGTGTCGATGATCCTAGATAGTTTACCATGAATGTATTAATGCTTTAGTTGGGATGTGCTAGACGCAACTAGCAAGTAATAACAAATTTGCGGCAATACAAGGTTCAATGAAACATATGTTCGTGCGACTTTAAAATAATTGGATAGAGTAATTTATCTCAATTACCCTATACGAAAGAAAGTTAACTGGTCCGGGTTATTTATTAATAAATCATATCAAACACCGTAACTTGTTCAACGATAGGCGATGACCACTCGACTGTTTTGATCTCAAATTAGCCGAATCCTGAATTGTAGCCTACTAATGCATTGCTCCGTATTATATAAACATCCGATCAGCGTCTCCACATCATAACATCTCACACAAGTGCTTGTAAACACCCAAGGAAACTATCAAGTCCCAGAATTATAGCCAAGTAAAATGGAGAAGGATGTTCTTACCAATGTTCTTCTCATCGGTCTCCTCGTCCTCGTGTCAGTCACTTGTTTGGCCGCTGAGGCAGACACATGCATTCCTAGTGGAAGGATCAGTGGTAGGACCGCTCCTCCGGGGCAATGCAACCAAGAAAACGACTCAGATTGCTGCAAGACTGGGAAGTTCTACACCACTTACGAGTGCTCGCCACTAGTAATGTAACGTCCCGTGATTTGACCGACTGGCTCCACTGTACCAACACGGGTCTTTTCAGCGTGCTTTGTCCTCACTCGCACGCACCCTGAGAAAACTTCCCAGGAGGTCACCCATCCTGATCCTACCCTCGGCCAAACGCGTTTAACCTTGAAATTTTTTCAGGACGTGTGCCCGAAAAGAAGGTGAACCTTGTTGGTATGGATAGTAACATTCAAATCACTTAAGCATTTCACACAATTCATATATGGGGTATCACATTCACTCCTCCTTAAATACGCGACGTCCTAGTCGTGCCAGACACACACAGTCCCAGAATCCCTCGCTTGTAGGTGCATCCGATTTCCGAATCACACCATACAAGTCGAGGTTGCTCTGATACCATAATTTGTCACGACCCAATATATGAAAGTGACAAATGCCGGGAATTAACCTCCCTAGGCACCAGACTTTTATTTTAAATGAAGGTTCAAATCCAAAACATGTCTCACACAGTAAATATCTTTACATTGAAAATGCTGAAAGTTCATAAATGCGAATGATGGATGATATGTAGCAAAAGGCTCCCTCTAACCCCGATCCTCGCTCGAACGATCTGAACACATACGATAGACATAGACGTGAGTCAATTAAACTCAGTAAGTGAAATCAATTCAACATCCATTCATTGAAATCAATCACGTAACAGATTCCTAGCCAACTAACAAATTCCTTAGCCAACTAACACTTAACTGACTAACACGATAACTCCGGAGCAGCATCCTAGCTAACTATACTTAACCAACTAAGCTTTCATAACGAAACAATCTCCTATCCAACTACCTAGCCAACTAATCACATGTTTCATACCACTTCATATCAAAGTTCTTATCCAAAGCCGTATCACCTACATATCCGATTTTAATCATATTCACAAACCAGATCCAAAAACACGAACTCAGCAAATCACATGTCAGATCTAAAAACATGAACCCAGCAATCACATATCAAATCCGAAACCACAGATGAATCCAACACAACTCGAAATCATATTTCAATCCAGAGACGATAACCATCAAGCACACAGTTTCAGATTCGATTTCAGAAGTAAATCCATCTCCAAAACAGAAACGAAGTCAACACAATATTCACGTATTCGAATTCAATTTTAGAATTAATTCCGAATCCAAGAACAGTCAAAACTCGATTTATATGTGTCCAGGCCTGAATCGGAATCCAATCCAGACAGACTCAAAATGAAAATCCCACTTACCTGTTCTTGTCTGTGGAACTAATTTGCCCCCTTCTCTGTCAATTGATCTTTCTCTCGACCCTAGTAGCAAATAATAGTTTCGTTTTTATTTTAAAATGAACAACTGATCATCAACTAGAATTTAAGAAAGGGAAACAATACGAACAACTTACCCTCTTCATGCTGAGATGGTTGAGCAATTTCGTTCTCTCCTCCTAAGGGTACGTGATTGTCTCGACCTTCACAATTAGGGCAGAATGGCAATTAGGTTAAACTAACTTGGGGAGGTCTATTTATATAGAAATTCCTAAATAAGCAAATTTCTCTTTGGTCCTTATACTTTTACCTATATGCTGAATAGGTCTTTACATTTAAACCCTTAATTTCACAATTCTTACAAGTAACTAGCCGGACAAAGGCGACTCTTACAATTAATAGCTTCGAGAAGGGTGGAGATGGCGGTGGTCCCTCAAAATGCGACAACCAGTACCACTCCGATGATACACCCATAGTGGCCCTGTCGACCAGGTGGTTCAACCACGAAAGTCGATGCTTGAAGTTCATAAACATTCATGGGAATGAGAGGAGCGTCAAGGCTATGGTTGTTGATGAGTGCGACTCTACTATGGGGTGGGGTATGACTCCGACCATGATTACTAGCCCCCTTGTCCTAACAACGTAGTGGATGCCTCCAAGGTAGTTTGGGAGGCTTTAGGCGTACTTTCGGACAAAAGAGGCGATATGGATATCTATTGGTCTGATACTTAAATTTTTAAACCATATATGACTATGAAGTTTATGTGTATATTCTACAATTATTGTGATATGTATTATGTTTAGTAATGTTTGGTCACAAAACTTGTTACTTTTGTTGGACTTACAAATTCTCGGAAAAAGTTAAAGTGACTTCCAAGTGCACGGTCCCAATTATAATAGGCAAGTTCAAAGATGTGGTGAGTTGTGATGTGCTCGATATGAATACTTACCATATCTTGTTGGGAAAACCTTGGGAATTTGATAACCAAGGTATGCATAAGCACAAACAGACATGTACGAAGTTAAGAAGGGAAACAAAAACTTTACATTGCTGCCCAAGAATCTGAGACTCGGAAAGGTTCAATCGAATAGTACCATGCAACTTGTGACGATGGTGACCTCTTTCGAGAACTCTTTTCAAGAGTCATGTTGGTGTCATGTTCTCGTAATGAGTAACACACAACCAAGAAGTGACAAAGAAGTGGAATCACTTCCTGGTCAAGTTTTGAAGTTATTTGAACTTTTTCCTGAAGTAATCAAAGAAGACTTACCAAAAGGGTTACCACCATTACGAGAAATTTAGCACCAAATTGACCTCATTCTAGATGCTACTCTCCCAAATTTGTCACATTATAGAAGGAGTTCTAAAGAGAATCAGATCTTGAGAGAACAAGTTCAAGACCTCTTTGATTGGGGATACGTGCAAGAAAGGTTGAGTCTTTGCGACGTTGTGCATTCACGATCGTGTAATCAACAAGATCATTATAGGATATCATTTTCCTATTTCTTGGCTCAATGACATGCTCGATAGCTTGAGTTGTGCAACCATTTTCTCCAAGATCGACTTACGAAGTGGCTATCATCAAATTTGAATTCGTCCTGGAGATGAAAGGAAAACTATCTTTAAGACACGTGATGGTTTGTACAAATAGCTCGTGATGCCCTTCGAATTAACCAATGCTTTGAGCACATTCATGAGGGTGAAGCACCAAGTCATGAAACCCTTCCTCAATAAATCAGTGGTGGTTTACTTTGATGACATCTTGGTTTATAGTAAAACAGAGGAGGATCACGTAACACATTTGAAGGAGGTGTTCTTACCACTATGTGATAATCACTTGTATGTGAATCTAAAGAAGTGTAGTTTTTGGAAGGAAAAGCTACTATTCCTAGGCTTTGTTGTTGAAAGAGAAGGAGTTCACGTAAATCAAGCTAAGATAGAGGCTATCCGATCTTGGCTTGCTCTACTTAATATGAGCCAGACTGACGTAGGACGAATCTCAATTGGGAGAAATAAATCAAGACTACCCGGGTCATAACTGAATTGATTGTAATACGTACAACTATGGTCCAATTATGGAATTAAATTATATATGAGTTGGACGTATGCATGCATGGAGAGGGTGAATATGTGCACGGATGGAGCCTGGATGACGTAGGAGCACAAGCGTCATCTACCTTGTCATTGTCCCACATCGAGAAGTGCTACTTGATCCAGGCCCTACGCACACTATAAATGGCGTTCCTGATTTATGATCGTATCAAGCATTGGTAACCTCTTTACCATAGCACCGATCGCATCCATTCGCGCTCCTGTAGTCAACCAAGTCCAATTAGGTTGTCTAATTCGACTTGGTTGTTGAATGAGCGAGATTGAATCGATTAGTTCGATTCGGGAGGTACAAACCTCCTAATTCTAGTTAAATTATTTGAATAAGCGCAGAAGGATTCGGTTGGTCCACTTACCAATTTCATCCGGTCTCGCTCTTTCACATCTAAGTGCTAATTTATGCAACTTCGATATTGAATGAGCGTGCCTAGATGGGAATGGTTTAAACAAGTCTTAAGAAAGGGCGCCAAGGCGTAAATTTGAATAAGTGTAATCTGATGCACGTTAGTCTAGATGAGTTTTAATTTGGCATTAAGTTAGGAACCGTTATAATTGTAATAAATGTACATCGTCCAACTAAGTACGCGAAGAGTTGTGCGTGACCAGCTGAAGAGTTGTTTGATTAAGTCCTAGTTATTAGGTTAATTAGTGATCATCATAAACACATTAGATGCTTATCTAACAGCCAGCTTTTGGTTTCCGGATGTACACCCTTTTTAAAGGGAACAAAGTTAATGAATAAATAAGTTTTTGATGGGAATTATTATGAATCAATAAGTTGATTGAGTGAGAGTGTTTCTCAGGATTACCGTGGGTAATCGATATGCATGGATTTGCATAGAATGTGCATGGACTTGCATGTTGTGCATGGACTCACATAAATCTGTACGTGGACTCGTACACATTTATCCAATTGCCTTTATTTATCCCTTAGATCGTTACATTCCATCCATTTCATTCCAATTCCATTTTATAATTCCCATTCGCCCTCTAATTTGGTCCATCCAGATTAGTTAGTTTTTTTTTAATTCGCTTTCGCACCTGTGCCACAGACGAGGAGTTTCCTTGGGTTGACCACATTTTATCGAAGATTCATCTGAGACTTTAGCATGATCGTAGCTCCACTCACTTCCCTACTCAAGAAGCAAGTCCCGTTCATTTGGAGCAAGGAGGTCAAGCAAGCTTTCCAAATGCTGAAGGACAAGTTGAGCACCATACCCATGCTTGCTCTTCCAAACTTTTCAAAACTATTCGAGGTAGAGGTTGATGCATTTGGGCTTGGAATCAGGGCTGTGCTTTCATAAGAAAAGAAGTTCGTAGCTTACTTTAGCGAGAAGCTTAGTGAAGTCAAACAGAAGTGTACGATGTACGAGAAGGAGTTTCACACTATTTTTAGAGCTCTTAAGACATGAGAACACTACTTGATTGGTAAGGAGTTTGTCTTACATACCGATCACAAGGTGTTGAAATTTTCGCATGATCAGTCTAAGCTAAGTAATCCCATGCATGCACATTAGTGTATTTACTTGCAAAAATCCCCTTTCAAGATTTTGCATAAAAGTGGGGCTCAGAATGTAGTAGTAGATGCACTAAGCAGGAGAGTTATATTGCTCACTAAGTCGCATGGGGTCATTACCACATTTGATTGTTTACATGAGCTTTATGAGAATGATGGGGACTTTGGAAAAATCTAGCTAAAGTGTAAGAATGGCAAAAGGGTGGATGCTTATTTCTTGCAGGAGGAATTCTTGATGAAGGGGAATTAGTTGTGTATTCTGAAGATTTCTTTACGGGATCAATTGATTTGGAAGATACATGGTGGAGGCCTTTTAGCATATTTGGGACGTGACAAAACCTTAGCCTCCTTAAAAGAGAGGTTTCATTGGCCAAAGTTGAGCAAGGAAGTAGCTAAGTTTGTCAACATTATCGCACGTGCCAAGAAACAAAGGGAACCATCAAAAACACCAGCTTGTACAAACCCTTGCCAATCCTCGATGCTATTTAAGAGAACTTGAGCATGGATTTTTGATGAGTGTGATAAACACTTATTATTCGAGTCCTTTTAGTAGGTTATTCTTAGTATTTTAGGTTGATTTATTTGCATTTTAATTGTTGTAGCGTTAGTTTTCGTTCATTGTGTGTTTGTGTAGAGTTTATCATTTTTCATTGATTTTGCTTATTTTTAGGAGCAAATTTGAGGAGAAGTGGAGGACGAGCAAGCAGACACGTGAAGGCAAGGACAAGAGGGAAGTTGCGAAGGCAAGGAGTATAAAGCATGGCTAGCTGGCACAAGCCAAGGGACATGGCGTACACCAAGACCTGTCACTCGAACAACCATTCACTCAGACGGCCAAGCCCACACAAAGAACGAGCAAAACTAAAGACCTGGCACACGCCAAGTAAAGTTGGCACACGCCAATGACAGACTAACAGAATGCAAGTGGCTGAGTGTTGGACAAACAAATAGGGGAAAAAACTTAAGTCGGTTTAAGGCTTGTGAGGAGGAAGGGGAATAAAATGGCTGACTTCTTAGATATTTTGGGTAGATATTTATCTTAGGATAAGTTAGTTTAGATATTTTGTTAACTATTTGAGTATTAAGCTTAGTATATAGACTATTTTTCTTTCTAAGTCTTGTGTGTAATAGAAGTGTAAGTTTTTAGACAAAAAAACCTGACCTCTCTCTCTCTTGGACGAGCTGGAGAAAGGGGGAAAAGGCTTGAGACTTTGATAAGTCTTCTTCCTTTTTACTCTTTCCTTGTTAAATAAATATATATATGTTGTTTTTGTTTATGCTTTTGATGTTCATATCAAGTATGTGTGAGTAGTTATTTCGGTGTGTTTTGTGCCTTTAGGCCTTGCATATAGCTATGGTTTTGAGGGTTGAAAATGGTTAGGAATGTGTTCTTACTAACATGCTTCATACCATGCTTATACTTGCTTGATCACCAAGCCTTTGTGCTTAGTCAAAACTTGAGACCGAAAGGAGATAGAATTATTGGAAAGGTTAGTTTAATGATTGGTACTCTTGCTAGGAGAGAAATATTCCTTAGTGACCTACCTATTATCCTTTGAGTGATATACATAGTTGGTGTTTAGCTGAGTTTATATGGCTTTTGGGGGCAAAAGCACATGTTGCCATTATAAGATTAGTTAAGGATCGACTTAGATCAATCTAGTGCGAAAGAGTAGGTTGGTTTCCTTAGAAATACTCGGACCACATCACATGCTCAATAAACCCCCTGAATCTTATAGTTATGTTGCTGGTTTTAGTACTTAACTCACTTATATCTTTTAAGTTGTTAAAAATCTATTTGAAAGCAAACCTTCCAAGTATTAGTTCTTTTGATCTTTAGTTTCGTACTTTAGACTTTAGATTGTGTGTTCAACAAACCAAACTTCGTAATCTGATCCTAGACTAGTAAGTAAACCAAAGAGTAGGCCTATAAACTCAGTCCTTATGGGACGACAATCCCATACTTACTCATTGTTGCAATCCACTACAACTCTGTTGATAACTTGGTGCATACCAGCACCTTTGGCACACGCTAGGTCTGTTCATCTGAGAGCTTTTTTCTCACACCAGGTGTAGTTGGCATGTGCCAAAGCTTCGAATGGTCGAAGGTTGGTGCACGCCAACTTTGTCTGGTGTATGCCAAATAGACCAAACGGACGACCAATCATCTGATGTTTAGCAGAATTAAGGTAGAACAAAAAAGCGAATCATCAATTAGCACCATTGCCGGGGATTGAGAGATAGATGCCCAATTTGGTTTACAAACTTGGATTTGGATATTTTTTATTTACTTTTTAACCAAGTAACTTGTCTTGCTTGACAAGTTACATGCATGCTCTTAACCCATTCCACCAATAATTCTCCTTTAGAAATTGAAGTGGACATAGCACGATTAGAAAGGTCATTGCGGAAGGAGAGACAAGAGAAAGAAAGAATGGACCAAAGGCAAGAGGGTCAAGGGGCTGGAGTTCCTGCCCCTAGACCTTCTCTAATGGACCATGGAAGACCAACATATGAAGGAGTTTTAACCAGAATATAATGGCCAGCTATTGAAGCCAATTACTTTGAAATTAAGTCAGCCGTGATTCATATGCTTTAAGCTTCGGGTCAGTTCTTTGGATTGCCTAATGAAGACCCAAATGAACATCTGGAAAACTTAATGGAATTAGATGATAACTTTAAGTATCCTGGAGTATCTTACGAAGCTGTAAAGATCAGAATGTTTCCATATACTTTAAGGAACAAGGCTAAACTTTGGTAAAAGCAACTCAAAGGTACTCCAATAACCACATGGGAGCAATTGACAAATGATTTTCTTGACAAATATTTCCCATACTCAAAGACTAACAAGCTCGTTAAGGAGATCACCAACTTTGAACAATATGAAGGAGAATCTTTGAGTGAAACTTGGGAGAGATTTAATAATTTGCAATGAAAATGCCCGCACCATGGCTTGTCTGAGGAGTCTCTGGTTAAGACTTTTTATTTTAGCCTTTTTCCAACAACAATGGGTACTGTTGATTGAGCCTCTAATAAAAATTTCCTGAGAAAGGAATGGGGTGAAGCCTACCATATTCTGGAAGAGTTGGCAGCAACAAATAGGATAAACACCAATGAGAGAAAAAATAACTAATTAGAGAGTTAAGGGAGATAACTGAGCAAAGCGAGAGAAGATGAATGATTGAACTTGATGCTTCCTCTTCTTTTCAAGCTCAATTGGATTTAATGGCAAAGCAGTTATATGATTTGACCCTAAACAAAGTTGATTCTGTTGTTGTACAACAAAATTGTGAAGCCTGTGGCAACATTGGCCATAAGATTAGTCAATGTGTCATGATGAACTAACCTACAGAGCAGGTCAATTTTGTTAGTAGTCAAGGACAAGGAGAAAACCAAATGGTAAACAACCCATATTCCTCGACATACAATCCTGGATGGAGAAATCACCCTAACTTTTTATAGAAAGAAAGAAATAATGATGATAGTATGGAAATCATTCCTGATAAAGGATTGCCTTTACGTATCCCACAACAAGGACCACCACCTGGTTTTCAACCATGTGGAATTTTGGGAGAAAGAGTGGGAGCCCTTGAGGAGAGATTTGACAAGGTGGAGAAGTTCATCCAACAAATTGGAGAATCATCCAATAACCAAAGCCAAATATTGAAGGCATTAGCAAGCCAAGAAGCAAGGCAGAACAATTTAGAATAATTTCTAAAAGGGTAAGCAACTGCCATGCGCAACATGGAAGCACAACTTGGAGAAATTGCAAAGACAAATGCCCAAAGAGCATCTGGCTCTCTCCCAAGTTCTACCAAAGCAAATCCTCGAGGCCAAGTTAATGTAATCTCTTTGAGAAGTGGCAAGGAATTAGCATCTCGAGCAGTCAATGAGAAAGCTAACCAAGATAAGGGTGAAGAAGTTCTGAAAGATAAGGTCATGCAAAAAGAAGTTGTAGAGGAAGAAGAAGTGTATGTACCACCACCACCAATGGTCCCCATTCTACCTTATCCTCAGAGGGTAAAGAGAAAGTCAGGGATGGATGAGAAATTTCTCCATTTCATAGAGAAAATGAAGAATGTTTAAATGAGTGTCTCTTTCCTGGAGATGCTAAATCAAGTTCCACACTACGCCAAGTTTCTAAAGGAACTCGTCACTAAGAAGAGGAAGTGGGAAGATAGAGAGATGATCACCCTCATAGCAGATTGTAGCTCTCTAATCTCAAAGAATCTTCTGATGAAGCTACAAGATCTGGGAAGTTTTACAATTCCTTGTTTTATTGGTGAAACCGAGTTCCCAAAATGTTTATGTGATTTAGGTGCAAGTATCAACTTGATGCCTTTTTCTACATTTCAAAAACTAGGTTTGTATTAAGTTAAGTTAACTTCAATGCTTCTTCAGTTGGCAGACCAAACTATTAAGAAGCCATTCGGTGTAGTTGAGGATGTCCTAGTGAAGATTGACAAGTTCATATTCCCAGTTGACTTTGTGGTTCTGGATTTCTGTGAGGAAAGAACTATCTACTGATTTACGGTAGACCCTTCCTCAACATAGCACATGCATTGGTAGATGTGCATAATGGTAAATTGGTACTCTGAATTGGAGATGGGAAGGTTGAGTTTAACATGACAAGTGTTATGTGCCATCCTCTTGATGAAGGGATGTGCATGAAAATTGATGTTGTAGATGAGTGTGTCCTTGAGTTCTACAAGGAGAATATCTCTAGAATTAAGAAAAAGAATGAGAGAAAGAAGAGGAGGATATTATGGAAGAAGAAAAAGTGGAAGTTGACAAGAAAGGTCTACTTGAAGAGCTCAAACTTTATTTGAAATATCAGACTCCATCATCAATTATGAAGGCTCCATCCTTAGAATTAAAAGAGTTACCTTCGCATCTGAGATATGCATTCTTAATAGATGGAGGGAGGTTACCGATTATTATATCAAACAAGCTCATAAGGAGAAAGAATATTTGTGTCCTTTTAGCAGGTTGTTCTTAGTGTTTTAGGTTGCTTTATTTGCATTTTAGTAGTCATAGTGTTAGTTTTCATTCATTGTATATTTTTGTAGAGTTTATCATTTTTCATTGAGTTTGCTTGGTTTTAGGAGCCTATTTGAGGAGAAGTGGAGGACAATCGAGCGAACACGCGAAGGCATTGATGAGAGGGAAGTTGCAAAGCCAAAGAGTGCAAAGTATAGGTAGTTGGCGCACACTAATGCACATGGCACATGACAAGTAGCCGTTACACCAACGACCATTCACGTAGACGACCATATGCATTCAAAAAAGTTAAAATCGCCAAGACCTGGTACACGCCAGACCAGTCTAACAAAAACAAAAATAATCTGAGTATTGGACAAACAAATGGAGAATTAGCTAAGTCGGTGTTGGAGGAATTATCCCTGGTATGCGGATTATGCCAACTTTTTAGTTGAAGGAATTATCCCTACAGATCTAAGTTATCCCTAAAGGAAGAAATTTTCTTCAGGATGTTTAGATGTATGTGTGAGATGATCCATACCTTTTCAAGAGGTGTAGTGATGGGGTTCTTCGATATTGCATTGCCAGTTAGGAAGTAGCAAACATTTTAGAGCAATGCCATAACACTTCTTACTCAGGTCATTATGGAGCTAAAAGAATTGCATCTTGAGTCTTTGAATGTAGATTCTATTGGCTTTCATCTCTAAGGATGCATGTAATTATGTTGTGCAGTATGACCGCTACCAAAGAATGGGAAATATCTCAAAGAGGAACGAGATGCCGTTATCTGGAATTTTATAGATTGAGCTCTTTGACATTTGGAGATTGGACTTTGTGGGACCTTTTCCAATATCATATGACAACAAGTGTATCAAGGTAGGAGAAGACTATGTTTCAAAGTGGTAGAAGCTTTGGCGTCACCAATAAATGATGCTAGAGTAGTTATCCAATTTCTTAAGAAACTCTTCTCTAGATTTGGAGTGCTGCGATCAATAATCAGTGATGGTGGGTCATATTTCTACAACAAGCAATTTGAAATCCTGCTAAAGAGATATGGGGTAATGCACAAAGGAGTTCAACTCAATTATACAATCACAGAGAAGGAGATGCTTGTGGTTGTTTATGCGTGTGATAAATTCAGGCCATACTTGCTTGGTTCGAAAGTGATAATTTATATTGACCATGCAACTTTGAGATATCTATTCTCAAAGCAAGATGCCAAGTCTCGCTTGATGCGCTAGATTTTGTTACTCCAGGAATTTGACTTATCCATCAAGAATAAGAAAAGAGCAGAAAACGTTGTCACAGATCATCTCTCTAGGCTAGAGAAAAGTGACGGGATAGAGATTGAAGGGTATATTAAATTGATGAGTAGAGTAGAAGCTCCTTGGTATGCGAATTATGCTAACTCTTTAGTTGGAGGAATTATTCCTATAGATCTGAGTTATCCCCAAAGGAAGAAATTTCTATGGGATGTTCAGATGTATGTGTGGGATGATTCATACCTTTTCAAGAGGTGTAATGATGGGGTTCTTCGATGTTGCATTGCCAGTTAGGAAGTAGCAAACATTTTAGATTAATGCCATAATATCCTTACTCAGGTCATTATGGAGCTACAAGAACTGTATTGCGAGTCTTCGAATGTGGATTCTATTGGCCTTTCATCTTCAAGGATGCACATATTTATGTTGAGCAGTGTGAGCACTACCAAAGAAAGGGAAATATCTCAAAGAGGAATGAGATGTCTTTATCTAGAATTTTAGAGATTGAGCTCTTTGATGTTTAGGGATTGGACTTCATGGGACCTTTCCCAATATCATATGGCAACAAGTATATTTTGGTAGGAGTAGACTATATTTCAAAGTAGGTAGAATCTTTGGCATCACCAACAAATGATGCTAGAGTAGTTATCCAATTTCTTAAGAAGCTCTTCTCGAAATTTAAGTGCCATGAGTAAAAATCAGCGATGGTGGGTCATACTTCTGCAACAAGCAATTTGAGTTCTTGCTAAAGAGATATGGGGTAACGCACAAGGTGGCAACACCTTATCATCCCTAAATTAGTAGATAGGTTGAGCTTTCAAATCGTGAGCTCAAGAAAATCTTGGAAAAGATGGTCGGTACACCAAGGAAGGATTGGTCGAACAAGCGTGATAATGCCTTATGGGCTTATCGAATAGCATTCAGAATACTGATAGGAATGTTGCCTTATAGGCTTGTTTATGGCAAAGCATGCCATCTTTCAGTCGAGCTTGAGCATCGTGCATTTTGGGCAATTAAGACCCTTAATTACGATTACAAAAAGGCCAGAAAGTGCAGAATTCTCCAACTTAAAGAATTGGATAAAATGTGGGACTTGGCATTCAAGAGCTCAAGACTCTACAAGGAAAGAACCAAGAGAAGACATGATGCCCACATCATCAAGAAAGATTTCAAGGAGGGACATCATGTTCTTCTCTACAATTCGTGACTAAGACTCTTCCCAGGGAAGCTCAAATCCAAGTGGAACAGCCCATACCAGATTGTCAAAGTGTTCTCTTTTGGGGCACTTGATTTGCAAGATAGCAAGGGGGTAGTCTTTAGAGTCAATGGCCAACGATGCAAAATTTATATTGGAGGGGGCAACATTAATTGAGATGCGAAGGTGCAATCGATTAATATGCCATCCAGTACATGAACAATTAGAACAAATTCAACGTAACACCTCTTTTACCTGTAGAGAATAAAGAACAAGATGTTTTGCGCTAAGTATATTCGTCTAGTTAGTGTCTTAGTTTGTAGAAAAATCGTGATTGACATTTGCCTCATCATTCTCTGTCTAGCAAAAGAGACTTTGCAAATTGAGCGATGAGACAAAAACTTCTTGTGACACTCGAGAGGAACATCAAAGAGTTCCTACAAGAGGAGGATGAAGAGATTTGAATTTTGTCCAAGGTGTGGAAAGTTAGAACATGATGAGACTGTAGCAAGAATAGCACTAAATCACAAAATGAACATACCGTGCTACTACGTCGCGACCCATAAGGATGGGGCATCTAGTTTTCAAGCTTTCGAGGAACGCAGCATACATAAAGCCAAAAAAATTAGATTAGCATGTTTTGTTTCTTATATTTGATATGTTAGTTAGAGTGTTTATATCATAAGTGTGTAGTTTTTAAGATTCGTACATAGTTGGCACATGCCAATAGACATGGCGTACACCAGGTCATGCAAAAACAGAGAAGCTGGTGTATGCCAATGGACCTGGCGTATGCCATGTTTGAGCAGATTCGAATTTAAAACCCTTGGGCATGCGCCATTCTTTACGAAAACACAATACCCATTCCTCCTCTCCTCCCAAAACTAAAAATTTTCACAAGCCCAACGTCACCCAACCTTCTACCCATAATACCCAACACTCAATATGCAATATATAATGGCAAATGTTGTAGGATCTAGTCGATCATACCGCACTCATACATCCAAGCACACACAGACTCCCATACCCTCATCGTCAGATTCCTCCTCTTCAAATTCATTTGTAGCAAATTCACTTGATATTCGAGGCTGCTACAGTGCTCCCTTCGTAATCTATAATGATTGGGAGGGAGAGAGGTATCAACTTTTATCAGATCTCCCTACTTTGAGTCACTTTAGGGTAGACTGGGCTGATATGCAAAAGATAGGATTTGATGTAGAATTGTGAGTTGCTTTAGAGAAGTAGGGGTGGCATTATTTTGCTGATAGGAGCATCATGGCTAGGCAGGAGATCTCTTTGGAGTTTTATTGCACACAGCAGATTACCGCAGATAGGGGATCATTTACTACACGTGTATTTGATAGAGAATTGAGCATGAATGTTGATCAATTTAATGCAGTCCTAGAGCTTCAGCTTGGGGGCAGAGTATAAGATTTCTCTCTTGTCGATGATGCCCATATAGCGTGGCGGGAGCTTACTAGCTTTGATAGGTATAAGTCGGGGAAGGCACCTAGTGCTCTTATCCGAGACCCATATCTAGGCAACTTCCACCGATTCATGACCTTGATATTTAGTGGACATTGGGAGGAGTCTAAGGTGTTTAGGTATTTTGCATGCTCTATTACTGATAGACCTAGGTAGCTATATTTGGGCTATATTATCTCCCGCATTGCACGTCACTTTTTCCTTACAAAGTTTGTAGCTTTTCAGGGGACTATCAGAGAGCCAATATGGCTCAACATTCAGAAGCTCCACTACAGCAAGCTGATTAAGAAGATGACGAAAGATGGAAAGGAGATAGTTGTGGACAAGCCCTAGGAGGAGAGAAAGGTAGTCCAGGATTGCCTCAGGGCGAATATACCTATGCCTGAGCCAAGAGAGCAGGAGCAGGTCCAGGAGGATCGAGAGGAGCATGACATGGCCTGACTGAGCCATCGAGTACTAGGCCCATAGGTGCATTATGACCATACTGATGATATTGCTACTTTGCATGTACAACTTCAGGACATTGCTGTGACCCACGCAATAAATTGGGAATGCTAGTTTGAGTGGAACATTCGTATGAAGGTGCAGCTTAGAGCCCAAAAGGAGGAACAGTAGGCGCAGTATGCATAGATGAATGTGCACAATAAGTGAATGCGCACTTGGGCGGAGAACTTTGACAACAGCTTCATATTCCCACCCCCTCCTCCAAAAAATGACAGGGAGCTCCTTTTTCCTTTTTCTTTGTTAAACTTTCTTTGTTTACTTTCTTTATTTGTTTTCTTTGTTGGTTTACTTTTATGTCTTTTAATTATGTTTTTAAGTTTGTGTGCATGTAACTCATTTAATGTTCGTATTATGTTACTATAAGGGGATCCTATTAGGCTTAAAGCAAAAAAGGTCACAAGGAAAGGTAGTTTACATGATACGCCATTAGTGAGTTAATATGTTGCATGTTGACTTTAGTTCTTTTGTATATGTTTTAAATTTACGTGTTTATGAATAATTTATGTATGTGTGTTTTGAGATTAGTTTATTCATATCATTAGTGATTTGGTACATAAGTGTTCCTAATTTGAGCTCTTCAGGGTTAAATTTCCTTGATACTTCTTAACGTACTAGGTTATCGAGATAAAAATGTCTCACCTTTGTTTTCTTTTTGTGATTAGGTGTTTAGTAGTATCTTAGACACCTTGAGGACACTGTGTCATTCAAGTGTAGGGGAAGGTTCCTTCTAGGAATCTTCCTTTTAGATTGTTTAGTCTTGTTTAGGATGTTTAAACTTGTTTAGGATGTTAGGTTATTGTGTTTAGGTTTAGACTTGGCATGAATTTTTCAAAAATTTGACCTCCCTAAAAAATTTTCAACTTGTGTTAGAATATTATCATTCTCTTAGTTAGGAATTTAATTCGAGCGCAAAGCCTAGGAATTGGTAGAAATCTCACACTTTGTTGTTTAGACTAGTGGTCTCACTATGTAGACTGGACTAGAGGGTTGTTGAGTGCACCTTGTAAGTGTTTGAGCCGATGGAAGAGACACCAATCTCTATATTTTTCATGAGATGCATACTAGAGTCAATTGATCGAGGTATACTATTAGTACTTATCGTAGTCTAGGTTGTGTGGAAGTTAGTGAAAAGATGGGGGCATTCTTTGACATTCGAGCCTAGAACCTTAGAGACAAACCTTATATCATCCATCTTCCCTACCTTTGGTCATCCAATCCAAGGATGTATAGGTTTGCACATGTGGGGATATTCTGTATTGGATTTGGGTTATTTTTGTTGGGATGTTACAGTTATGGCCATGTTGGAAGCCGAGTTTTTGCCTAGAACATGCAAATTTGTATAGTTTGTTGAAGTTTGTGAATAAGTGTTATTCTTGTTAAAAAAAAGTAAAGAAGAATGTAAAGTTGAATAAAGCATGTTTCTAGCAAAACTCGTACTTCTCGGTCTTAGTTCATTAGTTTATTTAGGGAGTGTGCTTAATTTATCTTTTGTGAGGATATTTAGATTAGATGAGTGATTAGTTGCATTTGTGATATGTCCTCGGATTGGGTAGTTTAGCTATCATCTGATGACTGTGAAATATACTCATTATTTATGTCCTTTTAGCAGGTTGTTCTTAGTGTTTTAGGTTGCTTTATTTGCATTTTAGTTGTCATAGTGTTAGTTTTCATTCATTGTGTATTTTCGTAGAGTTTATCGTTTTTCATTGAGTTTGCTTGGTTTTAGGAGCCTATTTGAGGAGAAGTGGAGGACAATCGAGCGAACACGTAAAGGCATTGATGAGAGGGAAGTCGCAAAGCCAAAGAGTGTAAAGTAGAGGTAGTTAGCGCACGCTAATGCACATGGCACATGACAAGTAGTCGTTACACTAACGATCATTCACGTAGATGACCATGTGCATTCAAAAAAGTTGAAATCGCCAAGACCTGGTGCACGCCAGACTAGTCTGACAAAAACAAAAATAATCTGAGTGTTGGACAAACAAATGGAGAATTGGCTAAGTTGGCGTTGGAGGAATTATCCCTGGTATGCAGATTATGCCAACTTTTTAGTTGAAGGAATTATCCCTACAGTTCTAAGTTATCCCCAAAGGAAGAAATTTTCTTCAGGATGTTCAGATGTATGTGTGGGATGATCCATACCTTTTTAAAAGGTACAGTGATGGGGTTCTTCGACATTGCATTGCAAATTAGGAAGTAGCAAACATTTTAGAGCAATGCCATAACACTTCTTACTCAGGTTATTATGGAGCTAAAAGAATTGCATCTTGAGTCTTTGAATGTAGATTCTATTGGCCTTTCATCTCTAAGGATGCACGTAATTATGTTGTGCAGTGTGACCGCTACCAAAGAACAGGAAATATCTCAAAGAGGAACGAGATGCCATTATCTAGAATTTTAGAGATTGAGCTCTTTGACGTTTGGAGATTGGACTTCATGGGACCTTTCCCAATATCATATGGCAACAAGTATATCTTGGTAGGAGTAGACTACATTTCAAAGTGGTAGAAGCTTTGGCATCACCGATAAATGATGCTAGAGTAGTTATCCGATTTCTTAAGAAACTCTTCTCTAGATTTAGAGTGCTGCGAGCAATAAGTGATGGTGGGTCATATTTCTGTAACAAGCAATTTGTAATCCTGCTAAAGAGATATGGGGTAATGCACAAGGCGGCAATACCTTATCTTCCCAAACTAGCAGACAAGTTGAGCTTTCAAACCTACAGCTCAAGAAAATCTTGGAAAAGATGGTCAATACAGCAAGGAAAGATTGGTCGAACAAGCTTGATGATGCCTTATGGGCTTATCAAACAGCATTCAGAACACCAATAGGAATGTCACCTTATAGGCTTGTTTAAGGCAAAGCTTGCCATCTTCTAGTGGAGCTTGAGCATTGTGCATTTTGGGCCATTGGGACCCTTAATTATGATTACAAAAAGGCCGGAGAGCATAGAATTCTCCAACTTAAAGAGTTAGAGGAAATACGTGACTTGGCATTCGAGAGCTCAAGACTCTACAAGGAAAGAACCAAGAGAAGACATGATGCCCACATCATCAAGAAAGATTTTAAGGAGGGACAACATGTTCTTCTCTACAACTTGCAACTAAGACATTTCCGTGGGAAGCTCAAATCCAAGTGGAGCAACCCATACCTGATTATCAAAGTATTCCCTTTTAGGGTATTAGATTTGCAAGATAGCAAGGGGTTAGTCTTTAGAGTCAACGACCAACGATGTAAAATCTACATTGGAGGGGGCAACATTAATCAAGATACAGAGGTGCAATTGGTTTATATTCCATCCAATGCTTGAACATTTGGAACAGAGTAAGACTCTTTTACCTACAGAGAATAAAGAACAGGATGTTTTATGCTAAGTATATTTGTCTAGTTAGTGTCTTAGTTTTAGTATTTATATCTTATGTGTGTAGTTTTTGTGGTTCGTATATAGTTGGCGCATGCCAAAGGATATGGTTTACTGATGAGTGTCAAAAACACTCATCATTCATACCCCTTTAGTGTATCGTTCTTAGTGTTTTTAGGTTGATTTTGTTGTGTTTTAGTTGTTTTAATATTAGTTTTCCTTCTTTATGTCTTTATGTTGATTTTATCATTTTTCATTAAGTTTGCATATTTTTAAGAGCCTATTCGAGGAGAGGTGAAGGATGATCGAGCGCACACGCGAAGCCACAAACAAGGGAAGTCACAAAGCCAAGGAATTCGATGCATTGACTTCTGGTGCATGCCACGTAGCCATTGCAAGAACGATAGATCACTCAGATGATGATTTCGACTTAGTGAAGTAAAATCGTGAAGGCTGGCGCACGCCAGGTGCACTTGGCATACGCCAGACCAGACGGACAGAAGTGAAATAAAAGCTAAGTGTTGGACAAACAAATGCATGAAGTGACAAAGGCAGTTTAAACTTAGTGAAGGCAAGGGGACAAGTTTGGCACACACTTTTAGGATATTTTTATGTTAGATAAGTTATTAGATAAGTTAGATTAGATATTTAGTTTACTATTCCTTTAGTTAGTTAGTATATTAGGTAGTTTTGGTCTAAAAACACAAGTGTGGTTCAATGGGCACAAGTGTGGTTCATTTTGGTTCATTGGTTCCACCAAAACAAATGTAAATATTTCCTTTTACTTAGAAGAACTTGGACTTGAAGAGTTGGAGCTTGGAACCTTGATAAGTTTCATTTTCCTTTGTCTCTTTTGTCTATGTTCATGTTTATTATGTTGAATATAAGTATGTTTGAGTAGTAGTATGAGTTTGGTGCCTTGTTACCCTTGATGTAGCCACTGTATGAATTGTGTATGTTCTTGTATGTGTTCTTATCAATGTGTTTAATCCTATTGCTTAGACTTGCTTGATCACCAAGCCTTAGTAGCTAGTCAAAACTTGAGACCGGAAGGAGATAGAATTGATGGATAGGTTGATTCGATGGTTTGTACTCTTGCTAGGACAGAAATCTCTTTGGTAACCTACTGATTGTCCTTGGAGTGAAGCTCATAGTTGGTGTTTAACTTAGTTTAGTTGGTTGGTGGGGTCGAAAGAGCATATCCGACCCTCTAAGCTAGATTAAGTAGCAATTTAGACTCATCAGACACAAAAGTGTGGTTGAGGTTGCCTTCGATTCACTCGGACCACATCACATACACCTATACCACTCATTATCTTATGGTTATGTTATTGGTTTAGGTACCTTGCTCATTATTAGCTTATAAGTTGTTAATATTGTGTTTTATATACAAACCTTGCATATGTTTGTTGTTATGACCTTTATATCCAATCTTTAGAGTTTAGATCACAAGTGTTCATCAACAAACTTCATAATCTGATCCTAGTTAAGTAAGTAAACCTTAGAGTAGGCCTAACAACTCAATCTCTGTGGATCGATAACCCTACTTATTCTTATTGCAATCTGTCCTCT
>SOPF01028589.1:0-72023 GCA_012979155.1 Hypericum perforatum
GTACTCCGAGATGTTTCGGCATTTATACCTTAACCAAAAAACTTTCAGAACTTCGAATTTCCCAGGGATATTTTGTCTGGGGAAGGTTCTAGTAGGAATCCACTTCACTGCAACACTCCGAGCAGCAAATCCTAATTGTTAACCAGCGATTTCTGCTGGCCCTATAGTCAAATGGATATTTGTGATTTTCCCTTCGAAACCGTAAATGTGTAGACTCACATTAGTATTTCCCCTACTGCATAGGCTACTCCATAAATGTTTAGCACACTGACATCAGTATCATCAGACTTTAATGACACTCATTACTCATACTTCAGAACAAAATGGCAACCGGTCATTTCTGACTAATATGCTGACCAGCAGCTGGCGTGAAAAGAACAACTTAAAAAGAAGCATGGGAGAGAGGCAGATAACATAAACCAAAATGTCTTTCTAGTCCAATTGATATTTTTATCTATTCCAAGACAAGAAGCTTTCATCAGAGATTGTTTCTGGCTCCTACATCTGCCTTTTTGGGAAAAACAGGCCATCTTATAAATGTCAAAATAGCATTCTCTGGGGTAATATCACCTTCCTCCAACATACATGAAATAAATCAGGATCTCAAAAGAATGAATACAGCATATTCCCCCTCTACATCCAAAGAAATTACTACGACTTCATTTATGCTCAAAATTTCTCAAAAGTAGATGAGCTCCCGGCTTCCATTCTGAGATTCCCTTTCTTCAGTCAAATGACCACAGATAGCAGCTGGGACCCATCAACTGAATGAAGAAACATAATAAGAATCAACTACGGAACTACCAACAACCTGCTAACTAGTATCTAGCATAAAAGATAATAGTCTCGAGGCACATACCATTAAGAACTAAGTCTCCTCCACATTAAAAGTCTTAGACACCCTATGAAGTAATAATGTCTTCAATAGCTCCCTCACCTGCCACTAACCCAGGAAACCTCAAATCAACCAGACAAACCCCAGTGTAATTGTACTTTCGACTGCTCTATCTCAGATGCAAAACTAAATAATATCAAGAAACTCTTCCAGAAGGAAGTTCAGTTGAAACTCGAGATTCGGCTTTCTTTCACATATTTGGACACTACATGAGAATGAATGTTGCACCGGACTTGATGCAAAACAGGCCTAAAGATAGGAACAAAGTATGTCAGCAGGGTGAGGCCAATCGCTCAGGAACCAGGCTTCCACTAAGATTTTTATGAAATACATGGGAGCCCACAACCCTCTTTTTAACCCGTCAAGAAGTCCATCTTCATCGAGTACCATCTTCCATTGCCTCAACAATTAGTCAGGAAAGGGACAACAAAAAGGACCGCGCAGTTGCATACAAAAGTAGCAATTTTCATCCATATGTGATGTAATACAATCAACCACAGAAGCTCATTCATATTAGCAGAAATTCAAGTAAATGCCTTCAAATTCAACATCAATAACAGTTCATATGTTCACCGCATTCAAAGACTACACTCACTCCTGGGATTCGACGTGAAGCCGCAACTAGTCAAATGCTTAGCAAGCGCCTCTCCCAGCTGCTTCTTCCAGTTGGGCACTACTTTTGCTTCAGACATAGGCCAAACTACGGCAGTCTCCGTCGTGAGATTCACACTAGCAGATGACACCTGTGCCTGTCCCGAAGAAATCAACACAGGTTGAAAACCAGGTCAAAGACTACTCACTACTCAGTTTCCTCTCTCAAGAACTAAATATTAAATGAAAAATACAAAAAAAGGAGAATCGAAACTCACTTGGCTTTCCAGGATTCTCTTAACGCTAGCAGCACATCCACCGCAACTCATCCCCTGCCCGTACACAAAACAACAACAACAACAAATAAGCACAACACGAAACGGCCACGCGCGCTGAAAGCGCGTATGTATTTACACAAAGAGATAAAAGGCTAGGGAAGTAGAAGCATACTCCAACGTCGAGAATGATAACGTCGGCGCCAAGAGCGGAGACCTCCTCAGTCCCGCCACCTCCGGCGACACCAGACTTAACAACTCCTCCGTCTTCCCCGCCACCGCCGCCGCCACCCTCACCTCCTCCCCCGCCGCCCTCCGCACCGCCGCCCCCTCCATCGGGCGCCGTCCCGAACGGAGCCGAGGCACATGCAAACCGGAAGCGGAGTATCGGGGCCGCTGCGGCGGCGTACAGGCCTCTGAGGCAGGGAGGAGGCGAGGCGATCCGGAACGAGGAGGAGGCGCGGGAAGTGCATCGGAGGCGACGCGCGAGGAGGAGGTGGGGCGGTTGGGCGAAGTGACGGTTAAGGACTTTAGATATGGTGGAGATGGTCAGCGAAGCGGTTGAGAGGGTCAGTGAGGACTCCATTTGTTTTTTTTTTTTTGGTTTGGAATCCGCGGAGAGTAGTAGAGAGCAGCTGGTTGGAGATTTTGTGGTCTACGGTTTTACCTTACCCGCACTTTTATCCTTTTCTGGCAGGCCCATTACAATTTCTTTTATTTATGTCATCCATGATCATGTCTATTTGGTAAACTAAATTATAAGTTTTTAAAAATTGTTTTTTTCTCAAGAATTCTAATTTGGATTTTATATTAAATTTTATCTTTAAAAATAAACTTTTACACTATGACAAAACTTGAATCTTCTATTTCTTCAATTATATAACACTATGCACTGCTAAGGTACAAGTGATTTGGTATAAAGATTGAATGAATACCCACAATTATAATTGCGTCATCACAATATGTGGAAAATTAATCCGGCTCACGGTCACATATAGCAGAGTTATCGGCTAATTTAGACAAATTATATCATAAACTAATCATGATCCACAGCTTTAGTTACAATTACAAATAAAGTACACGTATTCTATTGTTAAATTTTATTTTTATACTTTTTTTTGGTGAAATCCCATTTTGAACTTGCAATTAGTCAACATTTTAATATTAACTTTCCATTGACGATTCCAAGTGCCTCTACCATAGATCAATTGGCCAAGATTTAACCAAGTTTTTTAATTTGAGTTATTAAGTATACAATAATATTAAATATTTGTTAAGAAAATTTTATCACATTTCAAAAAATTTATATAATTCAAACTTCAGTGAACTGGGCAGCAGGTATCTTATAAAAAATTACCTCTAGCACAATAACATTGCCGTCGTAGTGAGTTCTCAATTACGGTTACGATTTGTTGTTACTTGTTAGTGTAACAATTCTTTTAGCAAAAAAATATGGCACAGGCTTTTTGCTGGCCCATGAATCCAAAGGCATCAGGCCCGCTAAATGCGAAGTCCGTCCAGAGCCTAAACCTCCGAAGTCCGAACCGCTTAACCTTATCCAGTGCGAGGCCGAGCCACGTACTCACATTAAGAGGGTTCTTCAAGAAGCTTCTTACTCTCTCGTCTTCCTTCCCCCCTCTTTTCTCCCTCCCTTTTTTTTTTTCCTCTCTCCCTCCTTCCCGCTAACCCTAACCCTAAAATATCACCTCTCCACTTCTCCCTCTCCGACCGGCGAGCCAGCCAGCCATGTCTCACTTCGGTCGATCGGGCCCACCGGATATCAGCGACACCTACTCCCTCCTCGTCCTCAACATCACCTTCCGTGAGCCTTCTTCCTTGCTCGAGATATAACTTATTTTCTATTTTTTTTTTTGCTTTTTTTATCTCATTAACTTTCGTTTAGCTGATTTGTTTTCCTTTTTGTGTTTTTTTCTCCAGGGACGACCGCTGATGATTTGTTCCCTCTCTTCGACAAGTACGGGAAGGTCGTCGATATCTTCATCCCTAGAGATCGGAGGTTGCTTCTGTTTTCCGTTCTCTTTGTGTTTTCGATTCAGATCTGTGCCTTTTTAGTCGTATTATTAGTTCTCTCGACGTCATACATGTCCGGTTTCTGGTTTTATCCCGCTGTATAATGTTGAATGATTAAGGTCGTAATTGTTATCTCGAGCTATGAAATCGTCTCATGAATCATGTTGGATGTGTTAAGTCAAATAATGGAACCATATGTTACTGGTCTATGTGTGATGTTAGTTGGATATGCATTTTTCCTCAAGTGAAGACTCCTGGTTGTGGTGCTAACTTGCCTTTGGTTATTTTAGGACTGGCGACTCGCGAGGTTTTGCGTTCGTGAGGTACAAGTATGCTGATGAGGCGTCGAAGGCAGTTGAGCGGCTGGATGGTGAGTCCTTTGTGCTCGTGGCCCCGCTTTTGGACTCGTGTTTTGTCATATTTTGTGAAAATTTTGTCTTGCATGACTGATTTGATTGTTTGCTAACTTTTTCCAGGAAAAGTCGTAGATGGCCGTGAGATAACAGTTCAGTTTGCCAAGTATGGACCCAATGCTGAGAGAATGTAAGTTTGTGATTTGTCCTTCTGTTTTGTTCGAGGAACAATCATGCAAGTGCTTTGTCATGCCATCTATATGCTGTATAGAAGCTTTTTTGCCTTTTCTCATTGACTGTTCTTTATTCTAGTTCAAAAGGAAGGATTATTGAACCAGTGCCTAGGTCGAAGAGCTCCAGAAGCCGCAGCCCCAGAAGAAGCCGCAGCCCCAGGAGAAGGTGTAGTCTACAATTTCAATTTCAAATTCTATTTCAATTTGTTATGTCTCTTTCAACGTGAATTTTCCCTCTATAACTGTACAAATTCATGTTTTTCTATAAATTAGTCATTCTTATTTTTCCAGCTTCCATTTATATTCTGTCCGGTCTCTATTTAAGCCTACATCTATTTGTAGTTAGGTGGCCACTGATTTATTTGTATTGTTTCTCTGTGGCTGTGGCTGTGGCTGTGCTGCTGCACAATGTGGTCAGACATCGCGATGACTATGACAGAGACAGGGACTACCGCAAGAGAAGCCGTAGCCGGAGCTTGGACAGGCATGACCGTGAAAGATCTCGTGGAAGGGACAAAGAATACCGTCGAAGGAGTAGGAGCAGAAGCAGGAGCCGCAGTGCTAGTCCTGATTATCCTAAAGGTCGTGGTCGAGGGCGCTATGATGATGAGCGTCGGAGTAGGAGCCGTTCAGTGGGCAGGTAATTTGTCTTCAGTCTATTTGCATTCGAGTGTTGCATCCTCTCTTCTGATTTGTTCTTTTGGTGTAGCCCTTCTCCTGCTAGGCGGAGCTTAAGTCCTGGAAGGAGCCCTTCTCCGGGCAAAGCCTCTCCTGTGAAAGATCGTAGCCCAAAAAGGCACAGCCGTGATAGGTCCCCAAGTGCTTCACCAAGAGGAAAGGTGGCTTCCCGTAGTCCCTCGCCTATCTCTGATGCTGAGGTGAGTTATGATTGTTAATTTGTTATTAGCCTTTTGGTTTTCTTTTACATATTTTGTTCTTTACTAATTCTCTTTTGGATGTTTCTTATGCAGTAACATGTTTGCGGCTTGGAGGAGATCAGTAAAGCTTGTGTGTTTTTGAACGATGTGCTATTGTTGAGGACTTCCATCTTCATGCATGCTTCTGGTCAGAATCTAATGCTAGTTTAAATGTTCTGTTTTCTGGCTGGTCATTTTGGATGGAACTTGTTCTTTGCTTTTTTAAGAAATCTGTTAAGCGTGGGTCCTAACTCAAGCTGGCTGGCTGATGTATGGATACTATTAAATGTTGTTTGCTGCTACTTTCTTAAGCATCTATTGTAGGATGGGTTTCTATATTGTGTTTCAACTTTCAACATCCTTTAATGTCTGTCTGATATTTGATATGGATTGTTAGATTTGTTCTTGGCTTAGTATTTCACTGTGTCTCCAGATATTTTCTGGGGGTACCCCTAGATGTTGATGCTATCCGTTGTTTGTATGATGTAGTTAGGATTGATCATTCATATGTCATTATCCTTGTCTCTCATCTGGTTTTTTGTTGCTTTTATCCTGTAAAATGTTCGTTCTGGAATGTGGTGATCCTTGGTGATGATTTAAGTTGATGGATGGCTGATGCTGTGTTGGAAGCTGGACATGTTATTGATAGACTCTTGCTGATACAAAATGCAAATCATAAAATGCTGTGCCTGAGTGTAGCGGATGCTATGGTGGGCCATGGTAACATGTTCGTTTCATAATTCTGTTGGGGATATTTGCAACTCTAACCCCAGAAATATGAAGTTTTAACTTGCATTGCTTAATGTAGTGAGTAGCAATCTAGATCGTGACTGTAGCGGCGAAGGGGGTAGCAGATTTGTGTTTGGTTACATAATATTTCGTGGATGTCAAGTCCGCTTCTTGATGTGGTTGGGGTTGATAAAGGTTGCTGTTTTGTCAAGTCCGCTTCTTGATGTGGCTGGGGTCGAAAATGGTAGCAGCAGTAATGATGCTGATGGCTGATTCGCTGAGTTGCTGGCTTGTGGTCGTGCCTCAAAAGTTCTGCTTTGATTTAAACCACTTGCCAATTAGAGCAGCTGACCCCTTTGGCATAGCGAATGAGCTTTCCGGCTGGTTTGTGGCCTGCCTACTTATGTCGGGTTTTTTCTCATGCCAATCTTTTTTTTTTATTTGTTGTTTTTCGTTAGTGTATCTTGATCCATCCGAGCATATTCTTTTGTATTATTAATTGGCCTAGGCGTTATAGAATATCCAATTTGTTTCTTCATGTTATCTCTTGGGGCCTAGGCGTCTATTCTTTAGAATGCTTGTCTGGGGGTTTCAGTTCCCTGTCTTTGTAGAAGTCAAAAGCGTTTGCTAATAATATTTTGCTAGGTGGGATGGGATTTGTGACTTGTGAGTTCAAATACTGAAATACTGCTCGTCAGTGCCCCAATTTCTTTCATAATTCTTGCCTCTGTCTTTCATATGTAAAGCTGTCAAATGGATTAGTTATACTTCTGGTGCGTGTAGTGTTTCTTCTTTGGTGACAGTTTCAGCAATTTCTTGGCCACACACATGTACGGGGAAAGGTTTGTGTGTTACGTCATCCATTCTGATGATCGTTGTCTGGGATTAAATCATGCACATACAATGAACGTTTATGAACTTGAGACATCTTTTAGTTCTGAAACAGTAAGCTTATGTGGACCAACTATAATAATGATGGAAACCCAAATTTCGTGGTAAGCTAAGCCAATTTTAACTTGAGAATCAACTTGGAGTAGGTCTATTTATCAATTTTTCGCCGAGATGTTAAGCGAAGAAATGTATACTATCATTTTTTTTGTCCAGAATCAATCATTAGCATGGAGTTGCGAAGGTGTTCCTGCTTGAATGATCGCTCGACGTCCATTTGTTAGGAAGACGTAATTGAACTCGAAAAGTGCCCGATATTTTTAATATGGCAGGCGATAATTTTTTTTTTTTAAGATAGGCTGTAATTGAAGTCCCATCTGAGAGATGCCGACTAAAACATTGATGCACTCGAAACGATTTGTTTGGAAGAGATAATTAGGAGATGAGCAAGATCTCAAATTTTGAGTCATTGAAGAATAAGACCTTAACCCCGAAATTCTTCTCGAACTGGATTAGTCGGTGCAATGAGCCGGAAATTCGATTACACACCCAAAAATGATTTATTCAATTTGAATCATCGACTAGTTGGTACTTTCCAAGTCTTGCAGTGGTCGGTTACAGCGATTTCCACCAGAGGAATTAGATATTTAATATTTTCTTCTTAGGAAATATCAAAGGTCGATGGGCCTGGGAGTCATCTATGCCGTTTTACTTGACCCATTTGTGCTACTTTTTTGTGTTTCTTAGTCTTCGCGACTTTAGTGGTTGCGTGGGTTCCATCTATTCTCCCAGCGATAGCTCCGTCCCTGGCCTAGATGCGTCTGCCGACTTGATGGCTGCGTTGAATTGGATGATGGGGCGTCCCTAATTCTAAAGATGTATGGACCAAACTTCCCCTACGAGGAGTCTCGGTTGAGGTGCTGGTAAATAGGCTACATGGTAAATAGAGAGTATCGCGAAGAATAATCTAAATGTGATCTTTCAAATGTACCAAAATTTATCGAAGGACTATTTTATCTGACGACTAATTTTATAGAACAAGTATACATAAAAGTTATATCATATAAAATTCTTCATAAATTTATGTTGTGAACATACTGTTTTTTTTTGTTTGCTCTATTTTCTTTATATTTGTTTCACTGATCGCCACATCAAGCATTTTGTTGTTTATCCATATATAGTGGTTTGTCTGTTTGAAAAACATATTTAGTCATCTTGGCTCATTCAATGTAAAGAACATGAACTGAGCTAGAAATAACTGGGCAAACATTACATTAGTTTGTGAATCTAGACATACGGACACAATGTATGTATATGCTTAAGGTCGCTATAGACTCTCCAAGTGGTTCATGTAGTAAAAAATTTAATTTTTTTCCGTTCAAGCACAAGTCACTAATGGAGAAACGTTATTGGGGCATCTGTTCTCTAAATAGTATATGAGAATGTTCTATTATTAATATCATATATTAAAAAACAAACAACTGCTCAACGCGTTTGTTCCCTTAGTCAAAGGTGATAATATTTGCCTGGCAAGACTTAGGATTTTTTTGGGTATATAAGAAAAATACTTAGAAGTTTAGTTTACTTGCATAAGAGGTCATTGAAGGAAGAAAAGCAAAACGCCACCCAAAAAATTGACTCTTGAATCAGTCAAAGTCTTTCTGCCATCATGAAAGAGACTTCAGTGAGTTAAAGTCTCTTTCTTTGACAGTTACACACAAGATAACATATATTAAATGCTTAGATCAACTAATAAATTTAGAATAAAACCTAAATTACTTTACATAATAAATGTAAAGACTTCTTAGCTATCATCCTATATATTCTTGCAATCTCTACTTATTAGCTAGCATCCTAGCATTAAAGACTTCATTACCAATCACCTCTCTAGATTGTGGTCATCAAATCTCACTTTATAGGAGAAGCCAGGAAAGAGAAAAAACAAAAGAGCAAAAATGTTTCACAAACCTCATATCATGTCTCATTTCCCTCTCCTGAACTTACCAGCAGTAATCCTCTTTATGCTGTTTCATGCTGCAACTTCACAAAACAGCACAAACTTGGAAGCTGAAGCTTTGCTGAAATGGAAGAACACCCTGGATAGCCAATCCCAAATGCTCCTATCGTCATGGGAATCCAACAATCCATGCAATAGCTGGCTTGGAATCAGCTGCAACATGGAAGGTAGCATCATCAGGATAAACCTGACAAATGCAGACCTTGGAGGTACCCTTAAAGGGTTCGACTTTGCTTCGTTTCGCCACCTGACCTCACTCGATCTCCACCGCAACTCTCTCACCGGATACATCCCTCTCCCAATCACCAACATGTCGAATCTCGCACTTCTCAATCTGGGGTACAACCAATTCAGTGGTTATATCCCTCCACAGATGGGAACCATGGCAGGGCTCGAAGTTTTGAGCTTGTCGTACAACCTGCTTTCGGGGAAGATTCCTGCTGAGCTAGGAAACCTGACCAACCTTTCGGTGCTGATCCTTTCCGCCAATCATCTGTCCGGTGGAATCCCTCCCGAGCTTGGAAAGTTGAGGCTCCTAACCGAGCTTAGGCTGAACCTGAACAACTTGTCCGGTCCAGTCCCGTCTTCCATTGGTGACATGTTAGGCCTAAAGATCCTGTCACTGTATGGCAACCAGCTGTCTGGTCTGTTGCCTATAGAGATCAACAAGCTTACAAACCTGACATTGTTCTACCTGTCGAACAACAGCATTTCGGGTCCGCTACCCGAAAACATCTGCCAAGGCAGGATACTAGCTGATTTCTGTGCGAGCAACAACAGGTTCACAGGCACGGTACCGAAGTGGGTGAAGAACTGCACGAGCTTGACCAGGCTAAGAGTTGACAGGAACTTCCTTGTTGGAAACATATCCGAAGATTTCGGAGTCTACCCTGTTCTTGATTACATAGACTTGAGCTACAACAACTTTCGCGGCGAGGTATCGCCAAATTGGGGGAAATGCCGTATCATGACGAGCTTAAAGATCTCCAACAACAACATCACAGGCGAGATACCGCCCGAGATTAGCGAGGCCAGGAACTTACATGTTCTTGACCTGTCCTCTAACAAGCTCCATGGCAATGTGCCAAGTGAGCTGTCCAAGTTGAAGTCACTTTTCAACCTGACTCTAAGCAACAACAACCTGTCCGGTGCGATCCCCTCGGGACTCGGATTGTTGCCTGAGCTTGCATACCTTGATCTAGCATCGAATTCGCTAAACGGGTTGATACCTTCACAGCTCGGCCAATGCTTGAAGATGATGTACTTGAACCTGAGCAGGAACAGTCTCCAGGGAGATGTTCCTGAGGAGATCGGTCGGTTGGTGTCGCTACAAGTCGGGTTGGATCTAAGCAGGAACTTGCTCTCAGAGACAATCCCGTCGGAGCTTGGCAACTTGGTCATGTTGGAAGTATTGGACCTGTCTCACAATAGACTAAATGGTACAATTCCATCCACTTTGGACCAAATGCTGAGCTTGAGACAAGTTGATGTGTCCTACAATGATTTGGAGGGTCCAATTCCCGACAATCGAGCATTCGAGGAAGCGCCGCCTGAAGCATTAGTTCACAACAGAGGCCTCTGCGGGAACCGAACTGGGCTGTTGTTGCCTTGTGCTGCTCTTCGAGCGGGACGTGACAAGGATGGAAAGAACTTGATAGTACTGATTGCTGTTCCTGTAAGCGCAGCTGCCTTCTCCTTTATTATCCTTATTGGAATCATCTGCATAATAGCGAGGGAGAGGAGGCTCGAGATGCGCAAGCGTGAAGTGGACGCAGACAAGCACGCCAACTTATTCGCCATTTGGAGCTATGATGGAAAATTCGTCAACGCGGACATAAAGCGCGCCACGGAGGGCTTCAACTACAAGTACTGCATCGGCGAAGGAGGCCACGGGAGCGTCTACAAAGCCACGCTATCGACAGGCCAAGTCGTCGCTGTCAAGAAACTCCACCCGTCTCACTGCTCTAAACTTGCAGACACAAAGATGTTCGAGAGCGAAATCCGCGCCCTGAACAGAGTTCGACACAGGAACATAGTCAAACTCTACGGATTCTGCTCCCATCCGGAGCAACCCCTCCTGGTTTACGAGTACTTGGAGAGAGGCAGCTTGGCTAAGATCCTGACCAACTCGGAGAGTGCCAAGGAGCTGGACTGGTTTCGAAGGATCAATGTGGTTAAAGGGATTGCAAATGCACTGGTTTATATGCACCACGACTGCGACCCGCCCGTGATCCACCGCGACATAACCAGCAGCAACATCTTGTTGGATTCGGACTACGAAGCTCGGATATCCGACTTCGGAACTGCTCGACTTTTGAAGCTCGACTCGTCGAACTGCACGGCCCTCGCTGGTACTTACGGGTACATTGCACCAGAGTTTGCTTACACAATGAGAGTCACCGAGAAAGGCGACATCTTCAGCTTCGGCGTGGTGCTCTTGGAGATCATGATGGGTCATCACCCCGGAGAACTAGTGAACTCTCTTTCGACTTCCTCGTATTCCTTCTCGGGAAGTTCATCATCCTTGTCCTCGTTAGAACAGATTAGTGTCTGTACCACATCTGTGGATGACTTGTTGGACAGGCGGCTTCCTGCTCCGCCGCCCGAGTTGGTCGATCAAGTCAGCACGATCATGAAGCTAGCCAGTGGCTGCATCAACGCTGAACCGAGATATCGGCCAACAATGCGGCAGGTTTCTCTGCAGCTTGCATCTGTTGGCTAGGCTAAAGCTCAAGCATCCTGACACAATGGTTCAAGACAATCTATTTGTAGCCAAACTTTAGACTACTACTAAGTGATGTACTCCATCCATTACATATGTACATGTACTTGAGAAACTTGTCCTCTTCCACTGCAGAACTGAAACTTTGGTTCCTGCTAATAATGGCTTTCTCTTTGACTTCGCCAAGTCCCTACATTATGATCAACATTGTTTCGACACAGAAGTAATATTTATGACAAATTCCATGTATGTTCATTGATAGACCAACTGCTTTTTAACTGCCACAGTTCATGAACATATCCAGAGGCCAATTTATTGTCGATATTACTACGATTACAAAAAAAAATTTCCGACTCTGTGAAAAGATACATTCATAATATACGGGTTCGTATCCAAATTACCATAAATCCAAAGTAGCAGACTGTATCACTTCCTTAGTTCACGTAACTCCTCCTTTGGACAAAGTTCTACAATGAACATAACCAGAGGCCAATTACCAATTGCTCTAACAAATTTTATGCGAAATCAACTATGAGCCCAAGAAAACAAAGGGATACAAGAATTGTGTATCATTCCGCGGACCTAATTTAAAGGAGAGAGACTTCATCCACTCCCCAACTCCAACAAATCAAACTCATTCATTTGTAATACAATACATTGGTCTAATGTACTAGTAGTCCCACATATGTTAGCAAACATTTTTTTTTGAAGGGTAATTTTTTTAGGACAAATTATCCCGTAGTCTTGAGTCTATAGTAAAATCATTTTTAGGGTCTCTACTTTTTAAAAAAATTATTTTGTCGTCCATATTTTTATAAAAAATGTTGGCATTGGATTCTTAATTGACAATGATTTTTAAAAACGCAGACACCTTAAAAGTGATTTCAATGTAGACAAGAGACTATAAAATAATTTGCTTTTTTTAATAACGAATGTCAGAACTAGAATTTACAATCTTACAATTACCGACTTCTTCAAAATCTTGATGTAGTAAAATCTTATGGAAAAAAATCGTACCAGGGAAAGGGTACTGGTGATCGCACCGAGATTGTATAATTACAAAGTTCTTTTTTATTGTATAATTACAATATGTCCAAATTAACCCTAAAAACCTTTTCATTACTTGTTACGATACTTGTGCCTTGTTTCTCTTCTTTTTCGTCTTTTAGATTAGAGACTTCGATTGCCACACGAATAAGTTGCATGAAAAAAGGTATACTTGGTGGGTCTGGAGATGGCTTCATCTCCAAACATGAATTTCCTCCTCTGTTTAACGTTTCTTGCTTATTCTTCCCTTCATGAATGCTTCTTGTCAACATTTTCGTCTCCCATACCGTTCGCTTTTTTCAAAACACCTACCTTGGGAGCCATCAAATTCTGGTCGGACCAGACGGTTTGTCCGAAAAATCCAGTCAGACTAGATAATTCAACTAAAAATCCTTTATTTTTAAATGATTTTATCTTCTATTCGAGATTATCTGTTTGTATGAATACTATATTTGATATATTTTATGAAGATTGGTATGTTTATACTTTATTTTTAATCTACTATGTTATTATTAGTTTATTACATAAATTATGTACTTATATACCTATATATATTTCAAAAAATATAAAAAAATAAAAGGAAAAAAATCTGATCCAACCGGTAGTTGGTCTGATCGGACTGGTTGACCTAGAGGTCGGACCCAATTCCGGGTCGACCTCCAAGTGGTTTTTAAGAAGAGTTAATTACCCTCAGGTCCCTGTACTATTGACGATTTTGTAATAGGATCCCTGTGCAATTTGAATAAGATATAAGGTCCCTGTGTTATAACGAAATATTGGCATAATGTCCCTGACTTAACCTTCCCTGACATCATCAATTTTTTTTCATTTTTTTAGCATTGAATTGACCAAAATACCCTTAAGTAAAAAATTAAAAAAACCCAAAAAACAAAATAAAAAACTGAATCATCTTAACCCATCGTCTTCATCTTTAAACAACAACAACTTTAAATTCAAAAAATATAAAATCCCTAATCTCCACCGTCAAACCCTAACCTCCTTCCCACTTTTTGCTTCCACTTTAGTTTCCCGCATCTCAGCAAGAACATTAAACCGTAATCTCCTCCGACATATGGATTAGGATTTTTAGTTTTTTTATACGTTGGTGAGAAGTAGAGGACAAAACATCGCCGCCGCCGTTGGTGAACCTATCGTCTAATTGAAATGGGTTTGCTTGACCTTGCCACCGTTAATTTTCTTTTTTTAATTAATTGATTTTGAAGCTTGGGTTTTGTTCCTTCTGATGGAATGGAAGAACTCGACAACATCGCCGCCGCCGTTGGTGAGAATTATCGTTTAATTGAAATGGGTAATTGCTCCGACTGTATAATTGCTCTGACAACATCGACAACATCGTTGGTGAGAACTCGACAACATCACCGTCGCCGTTGGGAAGAACTCGACATCGACTTACGATGGAATAACTCGACATCGACTCGTTCCTTAATTCGACCTCTGACTCAGACAAGGACTCGCCATCCAACTCAGTCCCCCACCACTCCCTCGGCGAAATCCTCAACTCCTCCTCCTCCGATGATGGCTCCCCTTTCCCTCCTTCCTCTCCCAACTCTCACCAAAATAACTGCCTCGTAGATCTCTCTGGCTCCCCAAATGACGTCGTCCTGCCCCGGTCTCGCTCCGGAGATGCTGCCAACGCAGAGGCTACGAGTCCAGACGCACCGGAACCACTCGATCTCGCCGGAGAAGTGAAAGTCTCCCATTTTCTGGGTTTTTAATGTTCTTGCCGATGAAGATGGTCATGTTTTATTTTTTTTAAGGATATAATGGTCATTTTCATGACAAAAAAAATTTAAAAAAGGTCATGACATCATCTAGGGACCTCTAACTAATATTTTATTATAGATTAGGGATCTTAAATCAAATTCTTATAAGACAAGGACCCTACTACAAAAACGAGCATAAACTAGGGACCTGAAGGTAATTTACCCTTTTTAAGAACCCTGCTTCTTATTCTTTTCTGTGCATTAAATAATTCCCGAACCGCCTATGTTTCTGTGTTCTCAGTTGGCTCGGCCCATCTTTGGGCCCAAGTATTTGTATTGTCGGACTTAAATTTAAGTATGAAAATCCTCTGTGTAGCCGTAAATATTTTGAATTGGATATATGAGATTTGATATGGTGTCAGGTAAGACTGGTTTTATGGTTCATTGTTTAAATTAGTGTAAATTTTGACTCAACATATTATGATTGACCATACACGTTGAAAATTATTGCACTTAGTTTAGAATTGTGGCACTCTTTTTTTCGGTCGAGATTTGAGAAATCAGACAAAAATGAAAAAAAAAAACACTTAGTTTAGAATTGTGGCACTCTTTTTTTTTTTCGGTCGAGTCAAGAAATCAGACAAAAATGTAATATTTTTTAAGATGTTGTGGGTTGTTCCCGGACTCGCAGGTTTGGTCCCAATTAGCAGAAACATTACATGGTTTTAAGAGTTTATTCAACTATATCATAAAATTTTATATCTAATTATCTCTTTGATTTTTATACAATGTCAAATATTATTTTATGACCTATTGTGTTCATTCCACATTAGGTTACTTAAAGTCGTGTAAATTGTAACCCATTATACTTTCCGTGAATCGAGCAACGACAAGTGGTTATCAAGGCTCAAATGAAAATGAAACCAATTAGAAATAGATAAATGGGCCCTGCAAATTTTGTTGTTAGTTGCTGCCAGGCAAACTTCATCCAGAGGTGTAATTGTTAACTTTTCATGATCAACGAATTTCAGATTCCAAAATTTTGTCCGCAACAAATTGTTAAAAATAAAGAATTTGACATAGAAGTTTATTTGGTAATAAGAGTTTTAGTACTGGACATTCACGTATGTAAATTAATCATGTACCCGCGTATCCTAATGGACATCCACGTATCTGTCATGTCGAACAATTTGAAGGTCATGTGGACTGGCAGCAGCCAAGAACCTGTCCAAAAAGTTTTTTTTTCAAATTACACCTGATTACCAATTTAAAACTACATGGTAATTTGTTGACACAGCTTGAAATTATAGGGTATTTATGTGAACTTTTTTCCTTTTTTATGATGTTGTGGATTGTTCCGGGACTGGCAGATTTGGCCTCAATTAGTTGAAAAATTACATGGTTCTAAGAGTTTATTGGACTATACCATAAAATTTTATATCTAATTATCTCTTAGATTTTTATACAATGCCAAATATTATTGATTTTATGATCTATTATGTTCATTTCACATTAGGTTAGTTAAAGTCGTGTAAATTGTAACCCATCATATTTTCCGTGAATCGAGCAATGACAAGTGGTTATCAAGGCTCAAATGAAAATGAAACCAATTAGAGGTAGATAAACGGGCCCTGCAATTTTGTTGTTAGCTGCTGCCAGGCAAACTTCATCCAGAGGTGTAATTGTTAACTTTCCATGATCAAAGAATTTCAGATTCCAAAGTTTTGTCCGCAACAAATTGTTAAAAATAAAGAATTTGACATAGAGCTTTATTAATTTTTGGTAATAAGAGTTTTAGTACTTTTACTCTCCTTTTTGTTCTGACAATGATATCGATTTAATCACATGGAATTGTTAAAAATCACATGGAATGGTACAAAATCACATGCAATGTAGGAAGGAGAAGAATGGCCAAATGTAAATAAATCCCATATTATTTTATTAAGTGCTGCCTGGATTGATTAAATTATTCCTAAAGAAAGGTTGCTAAAATTAATCCACATATCAGTGGCATCGATCACATCCTCTGACCAGACGTGCTTCCAAAATGTCATTCTTGTGTCCCATTGTCACGTGTTCTGTAATAATTAATTCTTGGATCAAAAGATAAATAACCAACAGTGACATGGATTAATAATGATTTTATTTTAATTAGATTTTGATTCTGAGTTATTAAACTATAAATAATATTGAACTTTTATTTGAAATTTGTATTACCTTTCAAAAATATTACACTAATTTGTACCTGACTAATCTACCCAGTACACAAGCATGGAAATTGGTCAAAGCCTGAAACAAATTGGTGATCTGGTGTCTAGTTGTAATTGTCCCCCACGATCCTTTTCGTTTGTTTCCGCTTCTAAAATCATTGTGGATCTGATTAGAAAAAAAGAATCATCGTGGATCTGATTAGAAAAACAAATTCATTGTGGATCTAGCGAACGTGAAGGCTCAAGCACAAAATAAAATCAAATTAATAAAAAGTTTAAATTTGAGTCATTATAAAGAAATCAAACTTTTTAAAACACAAGTGTTCAATATTTGTTTGAGATTTTTTTCACATTTTTAAAATTTCATACTCAACTCAAACATTATTAGCCAATTGGTAAGTGTCAATTTTAAAAAAAATTAGATTGTTTCAACATAGCAACTTAAGGAAATCAGCCGGTACTACTGAGCTTCCCAAAATGGCCAGCTCTATAATTAGACAAGATACTCATAATAACTGCAGCAAAGCCAAGGTCTACCTTTTTATGTCTAAATCCATCCATCGCACAATAAACCTTTGTTTTCCAGAGAGGATTTTTTTTTTTATTTGGTGTTACTGTTCATCGAATATTACAAATTTAGTATCACATAATCATAATTATGAAAAGAGTGTTTCTCTCTCAAAAAACTAGAATTTAAATTCGGTTGGACCAAAAAGCGGGTTTTAATCCGTTAAACCAAATGCCCAAATAAAAATCCGGCATTTGGTAAACAAAAAAAAAATCCGGTTTAACCAAATGCCAGATTTTTAATCCGATTTTTGGCCAAATGACCAAATAAAAACTCGGCATTTGATTAGATCTCAAAAAGTTATGCGGATTAAAAAAAATTCTCAAATCGGACATTCGAGCACAAAGATATGGTTCTTCAAAGTTTTTTACATAATCACTCAATTTTAATTTTTTTGAGTTTTTTGAATTTTTCTAAACTTTATAAAAAATAAATAATCTTCAAATTTTTTTTACATAATCACTCAATTATAACCATCTTTTGATTTTTTTAATTTAAAACAAAAACAAAAAACTAAGACACGATAAAATAATTACATTTTTTTCGAAATCCAATTGTGTCCACATTCTCCGAAAATAATAAAAAGACAGAAATGGTACCATCTTTTGTTCGGACCGTAGAATGTGGACACAATTTCAAAAAAAATTTAATTATTTTATCCTATCTTAATTTTTTTTTTGAAGATTATGTATTTTTAATAAAGTTTAGAAAAACTCAAAAAATTCAAAAAAATTAAATTGAGTGATTATGTAAAAAAAACTTTGAAGAATCCGCATAACTTTTTGAGATCTAACCAAATGTCGGGTTTTTATTTGATCATTTGGCCAAAAATTGGATTAAAAACCCGGCATTTGGTTAAAACGGATTTTTTTTGGTTTACCAAATGCCGGATTTTTATTTGGGCATTTGGTTTAAGCGGATTAAAAATCCGCTTTTTGATCCAACCGAATTTAAATTCTGATTTTTGGAGAGAGAAATACTCTTTTCATAATTTTGATTATGTGGTACTAAATTTGTAATATTTGATGAAAAGTAGCATCAAATAAAAAAAATTCTCCAGAGAAGATAGTCCCAGTAAGTAGGGTTGAGATGAATTTTAATAATAATATTTTAATACGTCTGTACATTAATAATAAACCTTTAATCAAATTTAACATCTAACCAATTAATCCGGCGTGAATAAAATAAAATCTCTGATTTGGTACAGTGGACGACAACTTATTCGCCGGGGCCAAAACAGCGAATTTGCCGCAATCACTTTCGTTTTGTTGCTTCAAACGGAGAGATATAATCCCTATACATTGTATTACCGACTACAAATAAATATTTAAATCAACCATAAATTTTTTATAGTTTAATAAGGATGTATTAATTTTTATTAACAAATGCTTATGAATATGATCTTAATTTGAATATTTCAATGTTAAATAGTGTCACATTTTACAGATTTCATTTATTTTAAATTTAAATTAGTTAGTCAATATGTTAGATACTAAATAATATAAATAAAAAAACATCTGAAATTCAATGTTATATTCAAATCTTAATGAATATAACTTGAAAATTTGTTAAATAATTTTGTCACTTATTTTATCTACCTGGAAATCAATTTTGTTTTTGAAAAAAATCATTATTGGATTGGAGAGAGAATCCCGCGTCACGCGGGTACTTGTACTAACAGTGACCGGAGATGGAGCCTTTCCTATTTCATCACATTTCAAAGTTTTTACTTTTTACCTTTCCTTTTCTTTTTTTCCTCCATAAGCATCGGCCAAATTTTGGATTAAAACCCAAAAAAGGTTGCAACTTTCTCTTACCCTTCACCTAAAGCTTCAATCTTTAGCTCATTAAGAGATTGAACTATGGTAAAGTCACTACATTTCCCCCTAATAAAATCCGACAATAATCCTAGTGTTTAAGTGGAAGTTGTGGTCAAAAGAAGTAAGGTGGTGAAAAGAAAGTTTGCAACTTGAAGTTGGGTTTTTTTTTTTCTTCCTGTTTTCTCTAAGCCCCACAGACAGACACTAGTTGGTTCTTGTTTGTCTGAATTTAATCACACTCACTTGGGTGCAACTGTCCAAAAGCAAAACACCTCCCAGAAGTTATTGTCAGATCTGCTGCTTTGTTTTCTGCACATGTCCATGTCTTCTTTTTTGCACATTACTTGAATGAGTTCCCACTTCCAATGTGGGTTTTGAATTAGGTTATCTGGGTTGGTTTATTTTGGGGACAACATTTTGTGGGTTGGTCCAAAGATTGAGTCTTTTAGATGTCTGGGGTGAAGGTGTCTGATCCGAGCAGGCTCCACTTGAAGAAGGAGCTCACCCAAATTCGGAAGGCTGCAAGGGTTTTGAGGGATCCAGGGACGAATTCTTCATGGAAGTCGCCCCTGAGTTCCTCAAGATCTGCAGCAATGGCGGGGTTGGGTTCGAGGAGGAGGGAGGTGGAGGATGAGGAGGATGAGAGCCATTTGGAACCCCGGGTGAAGGGTGGACGTGGTGGTGGTAATGCGAGTAGTGGGAAGGAGAAGAGAGTGTTCTTGTACAACTGGAGGACCAATAAGTCCTCTGGTGGGAGAAGTGAGAAGGAGGAGGAGGAAGAGGAGGGGGAGAATGAGTCGGGTTCGGTTCAAGAGAGTCTTGATGATAGCCTGAGTGATGCAAGGAATGCGGGTGAGACGAGGCGGGGTGAGGGTTACCTGATGGAGCCGCCTCGGTCTGCTTCCATGATGTTCCGGAGCAGAGACGCCCGCCTTGTCTCCTCGGCTATGCGTAGGGAAAATGCAGCCAGGAGGAAGGGTAAGAAATCCGGAACCCGTTTGGATGTTTTGTCTAGATGCCAGCAGAAAGAGATGAACTTGAGGAAGTTGCTGAAGAGTCACCCTTCGATTGGCTTAGGTCTTAAGAGAAACGGATATTTGGAGCAATCTGATGACACTGAGGAATACAGTAACTCTGAGGATCCGGGGACTGGGAAGGCCTCTGGTGCTTCACCATTGCTGTTACCGTCCAAACAAAAGCATTTGTCGCATTCGGGGTCTAAGATGTTGAGAAGAAGTGGACGTGGGGATGAGTCTTCATATTCTCATGGTACACCTGCATTGTCAGCCAGCTCCTACAACAGGTATATTCGAGGATACCCGAGCACGACTGGTTCTTGGGATGCCAATACAGCCTCGCTCGTAGATGATTATGATGACGAAGAGGAGGGGGATGACCAGTTGGATTTTCAAGGTTCCCGAGGGTGTGGCATTCCTTGCTATTGGTCCAGGAGGACACCAAGACACAGATCAGATGGATGCGGGAGCTGTTGCTCTCCTTCCATTTCTGACATTTTGCGGAGGAAAGGAGGTAGCAGCTTACTAGGAAATCGCTCAATGGCTCGAGCACGCCAGCATTCATCGTCCTATAAGGTCGCATCAAAAAGTGCTAAAGGCCTTCTTCCATTGCTCACAGATGGTACAGATCGTAGAGGTGGATCATCTTTGGGAACCGGGTACAGCGACGATGAACTTTCCACAAACTTCGGGGAGCTAGATTTGGAGGCCTTGAGTCGGTTGGATGGAAGGAGATGGTCAAGCTGTAGGAGCCATGATGGCCTAGAGATTGTTCCTCTGAATAATGATGGAGAAGAAGAAGGTACCCCGGAAAATATTCAAAGTCTGAGCCAGAAGTATAAGCCGTTCTTCTTTGACGAATTGATCGGTCAGAACATTGTGGTTCAATCCCTTGTCAATGCCATTTCAAGGAGAAGGATTGCCCCGGTATATCTATTCCAGGGCCCCAGGGGTACTGGAAAAACCTCAGCAGCCAGGATATTTGCCTCTGCTTTAAATTGCAGATCCGATGAGAAAACAAAACCATGTGGTTGCTGTAGAGAGTGCACTGACGTAATTTCAGGTCGGACAAAGTATATTTGGGAAATTGATGGTACGAGCAAGAAGGAAATCGACAGAGTTCGATACCTGTTCAAGAGGATTGTGCAGGCTCCCCCATCCAGCAGTTCCCATTACACCGTTTGTATCGTTGACGAGTGTCATCTGTTGCCACCCCGTATGTGGTCAGCGTTTCTCAAGTTCTTCGAAGAACCGATGCAGCAAGTTGTGTTCATATTCATAACAACCGATGTTGATAATGTTCCCCGATCGGTTCAGTCTCGGTGTCAGAGGTATATCTTTAACAAAATCAAGGATGGAGATGTTGTAGCGAGGTTGCATCAAATTGCAAGCAAAGAGAACCTTGATGTGGACTTGGATGCGCTGGATTTGATTGCATTAAATGCAGACGGCTCTCTACGAGATGCTGAAACTATGCTAGACCAGTTGAGTCTGCTTGGGAAAAGGATAACCACGTCTCTTGTGAATGAACTGGTGAGTTTACTGTTGTGTTATTTTTCTGTAGAATGTGTTCTCTCGTTTAATTCCTTGTTTCCTAACTGATATATGTACTTGTTGACCCTTCCAGTTGGGAGTTGTCCCTGATGAGAAGCTGCTAGAACTCTTGGAATTAGCAATGTCCTCAGACACATCCGAGACGGTAAAACAGGCCAGGGAGCTGATGGACTCTGGGGTTGATCCATTGGTCTTGATGTCTCAGATGGCTGGCCTCATAATGGACGTTATTGCTGGAATGCACGTTGTACAGGGTGATTCATTCTTTGGAGGCCGAATCTGTGAGTATCGTATTCTAATTTATGGCTGTCTCATGATCAGAACTTCAATGATAAGGTTGACGATCAATTGATGTAACTAACTAATATGTGCTTGGCCTTGTCCTTAGTGAGTGATGCTGAACTGGAGCGGCTGAAGCGTGCTCTGAAGCTTCTTCTGGAGGCTGAGAAGCAGCTACGGGTTTCAAACGATCGATCAACATGGTTCACAGCAGCTCTTCTACAGCTTAGTTCTGTACCTTCACTCGAAGTGACTCAGTCAAGCAGCAGCAGAAGATTGAGCTCAAGGTCAACAGAAGAAGATCATTCGAGCACTTCAAAAGAATCTGCTTCTCACCGTCAGAAATTTGATGCACAGTATTTACTTCGAAGATCAAGTTCACCAGCTTCCTTGCACAAAGAAATCAATGGAAATGCCAGGGGGTCTCAAACCCAATTGGCAATTAGCCATGCTTCATCTACTTCACGGGATGATGATATGGCTGCATTTATGATTCGATCGAACAACTCTGACAATTTGAATGGCTTATGGGAGAAGTGCATTGAAAAATGCCATTCAAAGACTCTGAGACAGCTCTTGCGTGCTCATGGAAATCTTCTTTCTGTATCCAAAGTCAAAGGTGTGTTCTCAGCTACTGTTTTCCTGTCAATTGAATGTGCCAAAACATTCTGACATCATATTTAACATGTTTATGAGTGGAAGCATTCCCATTGAGGTGTTACTATTCGGTGAGTTAAATGTGCTCTTGTTTGTAGGTGTTTTCGTAGCTTATGTTGCTCTCAGTAATGAGGAGGTCAAAGCCAGGGCGGAGAGATTTTTGAGCAGTATAACAAACGCGATCGAAATGGTTTTGAGGAAAAATGTAGAGGTCAGAATTGTTTGTGTGCCAGATGGTGAATGTTCCATCAGCAACACTGATCTGGTTGGCTCGCGGGAAGGTCAAAAGCTGGCAGCGGCAGCTGTGGAAGGTAATCTGCAGGAAGCAGTGAACTCCCGTTCTTCTAAACCTCTGGATGGTAACAACTGTGAAGAAGAGAACCGGGAGGGGATACCAGTGCAGAGAATCGAATCCATTATACGCGAGCAGAGACTAGAAACTGCATGGTTACAGGCTGCGGAGAAAGGTACTCAGTCATTCAATCGTTTAAAACCCGAGAAGAACCAGATTATGCCACAGGAAGATATGGCATCCAGGGATCATATTGGGTCCGGATCTCCAACCAGTTTGCCTCCTCAGCATTGGGAGGATGAGTTGAACCACGAGCTAAGAGTCTTAACTTCGCAAGATCAGCTGATGTTACCCACGAATCAGAATGCTAAACATGTCGACCGTCCTATATCCCCGAGCTTATTGCACAGTGCCAGTTTTGCAGGGATTACGATGAAAGAAAACCTGTAAGTTTCTTTGTGGTAGTGAATGAATTGTTATTTCTAGAACCTAATTCAATGTTTTTTTCTGTAGTGGGTACGAATCAAGTTCCGCAGCAGGCGGGTGCAGCAGTTTCTTGTGCTGGAATTCAAAGAGTTTCCGCAAGGCAAAGGTTGGATTTTGCTACTCCGCTGGTTTTCCTACTGAAGCATTCAAAATGCCATTGGACTTCTTACTGAGAATATAATTTTTTCTGTGTTTAAACAGGCCAGGAGGACTCCAGTTCATCCATCTCGGCGTAAAGGCGGTCACTTCCATCTGTTCGGCAAGTCCCGGAAGCATAAACGAAGCCGCAGCAGAGGTCCCAAATAAACGCGAAAGCAGTAGATCGAAATTAAGTTTCATTGTTGGTTTTCTCAGGAGCAACATTCTTGAGGTACTGGATTAGAGAGTAGACACGTCAAAACGTTTCCCACCTCGTTTCCTTCAAGCTGTTGTCCTTTTATCTGATGAATGAATGAATGAACACAGGATTAGATTGGCAATATCATGGCTTTGGTTAAATTATGAGAAGGAAAGAGGTTTTAGATTCAATGATTCGGATATAAAGCGAACTTTAAGCAAATACGAATAGAAAGTGTACAGATAAAAGTTCTGCCTTAAATTCGAAGACAATTTTGAATCCGCTTTGTCAACAGACAAGGAAGTTATAAGTAATGCAATGAAGGATCTCACGGACTGTTTGATCCTGACTCAGTATGAATGTTGGCGACAAGCTTGACACTTACAATCGGACGGGAAGTGGTACTTTTGATCTGCTACTATCTGTATCTTGGTAACTTGATATCTGTCAAATTGTCCGTTCCCGTTTGTTTCACAGACAATTATTTTCACGGAAATTATTAACTACTTCCCATACTTCCGAAGATAGTTTTTTCGCGAGCCAACTTATTCGTATCCACCTGTTCTTGAACAAAATTTACCGTTCCAAAAGAAAGTTTAGCCTTTTAATGGAACACAGCAAAAGTATGGATCTTTATTTGATGTCTTTTGAAATCTTGTGTCCTTGAACTCAAGAGTCGAGCATTGAAGACGGCTACCGAATCAATGCCATTCTCCTTCTGGAATTTGGTCTGTAATGGTTGCATGCCGTCAGGTTTTCTGCCTCGATCTAATTGCTTGCAGCTGAAGTTTCAAGTAACCAGCAAAGAGCTACTGCATCGCTTTCCGCTCGAAACGTGGTAAGAAACACAGCATAGATCTCTTAGCTCACGGGGGTCTCAGGAGCTCATATTCAAAATTCTCTCGGCGAGGAGCAGATCATCAGGGGTCATGACCTGCGAGTCAAGTAACATATTCAAGGTTGGTTTTGATCGGAACGATGTAATCAAGAAGCAGCAAAATTGGAAGAAAGTACAAGTTTCAGCAAGTGAAACGTAATTCCAAAAGCTGGTTTAATGAATGATATGAGTATACCTTTATATTCGTGTATGATCCTTCGGTTATATACACAGGGTGCTGAAGATGCTAGACTATCGAAACATCATCGGTGACTTCAAGTCCCTCTCTGTCAAATATATTTGAAGTTAGACGTTAACATAATATAGAGGCCAATACTTCCGACAGTGATCACGTTTCGTTAGAAACACACATTGCCATTGCTTGCACAAATTAAATTAGCAACTCAATCAGACAACGGTACAGGGTGTATGCTCGCTAACTATATCTCATCTACACATTCAGATCTATCGAATCTGACATGATCTAGGACAGGGTCTACTTCCGGATCCACCTTTGAAACGAGGTTTGGTCTGAATCAATAGGATCGAGACCTAGACCCTATCTACTTACCCTGGATCTAGATCCAAAACCTAGTCTTGGTTGAAGCAATAGATCAGGATCTAGATCCATCCCTAACCCATCTTAATGAGACCCTCTCACTTGTAGAGCTATTAACCAAGTGGGAAAACCGGACACAGTTAAGTACCTATTCACAAGTTCAAAACCCTTTTTAAGCGATTCTGGCTTAATAACCTGAGGGGTCTGCATTTCCCAAAGCTTTCTGCGATCAAGGGTTTGGACAACAAAAGATTGACCATCTGCCCGAAAGAAACCAGTTTAGCACATCTTAGATTGATGATTTGTCAGAACTATGCTAGAGCACTTGCGATACAGTATGAAGTTTGTATAATTAGTTATAAAGCAGACAGGAAATAAGAGCTCATCGAGTTAGAACTTTCAGCTCAGCACTTGAGAAAACCTTCATACTCGCAAGATGATTGTCATGCATTTGAAGAGAATAATTTGCTTCATGTATGATATGGTCATTCATGGTAATTTTAATTCGGAAGCTATTCCGAAAATCATTGTCTAGTCATCCATGAGGCTTTTACTTCAAAGTTCATAGTGATTCCAGATTTTTTGCAATCAAACATATAAATTCGGTAGGTAAAAAGGAAAAAATTGCCAGCATCTTTCTTTGCACAGACCTGAAGTTAATAGCAGGATATGCATCAGCTATGTTGTGAACTTTATTACCTCCTTAATTGTCGCCTTAACAGGAACACCAAGAACGGCTGCGCCATTCTCCGCGCCGTTTTTAAAGACCTGAAATGAAACGAAACTAATTAGCAGCTGCATCACATCCGAAAAAGTTGATCCTACTTATCTGTGAAGAGTGACTATTTGATATATTGCTGACAAGTAAATGTTATGATCAGGGAAAACAATACCTTTCGCACGTCGGCAGATAATAGCAAAGGTCGTGCTGAATCGTGAACGCATACAAGCGCAGAATTCGAATCAACTTCCTGCAGAGGAAACTATACGCTATGAATGCAGCGAGAATGTTAAGATTTGCAAAGACTGCCTGACTTAATAGTCCCATCATGTGCAGCAAATCCTATAAATAGGTTGTAGCAGAATCATATTCATACTTGAGCTTTTAACAATAGAAGCAATTAAGAATAAGACGCTACGAGAAGGCTAGAATTGATTTGACAAGAAACTGAAGAATCTTGGCTTGCCAATCAGAATAAATCATATTGGATTAGGAGACTTCCCTGGTATTGAATTAATACTACCAAAGAATGGAGTAGAAGATCAAGGACACACAGAAGAGAGGTTGACAATCTTTAAGATAATGAGTATTTTTTGCACCTGAAGTCCGCTGTATACAGAATCTTGTCTTTCTTTCCCTGGAAGTGCAAACTTGAGGACAACTTCAGTCTGGCTTTGAGCTTCTGAAAGAACAGTACAGGATAGTCAATGCCAGTAGCATGTAACTGAAGTTAACGACCTGTGCATTGCGATTTATATGAAAACAACTCACATGAATCATCCAACTAATGATAAGAAACACATAAACTGAGAGAGAACCTTCGAAAATGTCCCTGTATGATGGATCACAAACTACAACAATTTCTTTCACTTCGACCATCTGCGCAAAAGTGTACAAGCTGCAACATTAATGCATGATTCAGTTCAGAGAAAACGAACATGTACAGATAGTTTCTTTCTTAGGGCCGATAGCTTTAAACTCAAAAGGGTGTTGCTTACCTGTACAAAGCAATTGGCTGGCCTAGTAGTGGGAGATAATGTTTGGGCATGCTTGCCTGTTGGAACAAAGACAATAATCAGTCATCCGGAAGATACAAGTCATAAGCTAAAGATAATATAGGTAAAATTGTGAAACCGAGACTGCAGTCAGAGATGCATAATAAAAATTGATGCTTTCTTGTATGGCGTCGAGTAGATTACGAAATTCAAAACAATATATTGGCGAAATTGATCAAGTAGCTTAAACCAAAACCTAGATTACCCCTCAAGTTGAACTGCTCATGGCAATGCGTAAACTTGAGCAAAAAGAATCCAAAGGTACATATGAGTGAAAAGCAAATGAAACAGCAATGTTCATGCTTTAAAAATCAGAAATTGATAATCTGTAGCTCCCTATTCTAGCCCTTGGCCCACACTTGATAGCAAAATCCTCTACCTTCGCAGTTTAGGGAGGCGCCTCATATTTGTGTAATATATCACATTATTAATTTTATACGTGTGTGACATGTTATTTTTAAAAGAAAAATTGCATCAATCCAAACCGAGGGCCAGGAATGTAAATTAGATACATCATATGATTCAAGTCAATCGAACCATTTACCGACATCGATATTTACTAATATCTCACAACAAAATGACGTTTAGTTATTGAGTATTGACCCGCATATATGTTACGAGTTACAAATTTGATTATCCAAAAATATGTCACACAAACTACATGAACATAATATTCTGCCCATATTAAATTAGACTTTGTTGTCAATGTAACCCGATGACAAAAGAGATTCTAAAAAATTTAGAGGTCAGATTTCAAACTTTGATAATATCATGGTGTAAAAAATTTATATTAGAAAAAATTAAATATGTTAAATAGTAATACAAATACAACATGATATATTATTACCAAATGCTAAATGTTACTTCTGAACATAAGATGTGATGTTACAAATTTATCTATCATTCGGACAACTCATTTTGATAATAGAGCCACGGTTCTCCGAGCAATGCCTTGTCACTATATTTTATTCGGTTTTAATTCCGCCAGGAAAATTAAATAACTATAATATATAGATTCCACTTCCTGTCACTTACTCACGAGCTGGTCCAAATAATTTTATCAAAATTCGAACCTCTCTCTATTTAGTATTTTCTACCCAAACTAGAAACCCAAAATAGGAAGAGAAACAAAAACACCAAACCCTAGGTGAGAGCTAAGAAGCCTTCCTTCTCTCTCTTAGAAATAACACACAAAGGGAAAAAAAATAAAAATTGAAAAAGACGAGAGAGAGATTTGTGATCTTATCTTTTTAAAATCGCTTTTTCCCACGAAAACCCTAATACCCAAAATCAAACGTTACCAAAATTGGAACCCCCACTCCTTGACCTCCTCCTCCTCCTCTCCAGCCCCGCCATTTTCGTGGTTCTATAAAAATAACAAAGTTGAAGCCTTTTTTGGTGGGGAATTGAAGAGGAGGGGCCAATTGGGGGAATTGGGTCCTTGTCGGTTTAGGACATTACTTGGTTTAACGAGGTAAAGGTCCGAACTTTCCAAGTGGTAAGAGGAAGGGGAGGAAATTGGGGAGCTGGGTTTTGTTCGGGCAAGAAATTAGGGAAGTGGGTTTTGTTTGGAGAGGCGGATAGATTAATGGAGGCGGTACCGCATCCGATACCCAAAACGGTGGAGGAAGTTTTCACCGATTTTCGAGGCCGGCGAACCGGCTTGATTAAGGCTCTAACCACCGGTTATTTCCTTTCCGTTCCTTAATCTTCCTTTATTTTTTGATTAGTGCTTGTGTTTAATGTATATGCGTTACTTAACTTTCCTTTGTGTTTTAATTGGTATTGGTGTTTGTCTGATGATGTTTTGTTTTTGTGTTGTCTTTTTTTGTGTGGTGGTTTTGTTATTGCAGATGTTGAGAAGTTTTACCAGCAGTGTGACCCTGGTAGGTTCTGTTTCTGTTCACTTGGTGGTTGAGATTTTACTACAAGTTTGCTCTCTTTACTTTTTTTTTTCTTTTTCAAAGAAAGAATTTGCTTGTTGTTCGTTTGTGTTCTGGGTCAGTTTTGACATTTAAGCTCATGGGGTGTGGTTTTGTCTGCACAAATATGATTTTTCGGCTTTTAGAAAGGTTGGTATCTGTTATTTAAGATGGTTATTAGGGAGAAGATCAACATTTAGTTAAATTATCTCTTGGGCCGACTAATGGGCATGACTTAAATTGGGTAATGAGATGACAATTTTGTGCCGGCAGCTTAATCATAGTGTTTCCTGGCTTCTGAGGAACTGTGGCTAGTTATTTTATGTGAACTCCTAGAGTATGGCTCTTGCTAGCTTGAAGTTCTTAGAGTTTTCTTAGACCAAGAATGTCTCTGGTAATTTTCGCTTTCAACCTGCTTGTATAGATGAAAGCATCGAAAGTGTGTTTTTACACAGGAAAGGACATGTTGTGTTGTATGTTCTTCTGCCGGGCTACAGTTGATCAGTCTATTGGCTCAGCAGCAATCTGAGAAGTGGGGAGCTCAGGCCACATTGTCTTTTCACTCTTGATGCTCCAATTTTTAGATACTCCCAGATTGCATTAAATAAGAGCACGAAGGGTTATTATGTTTTTCTTGCCTTTAAGGCATCCTCAAAAGGAGAAACCCTGTTTTCTGTGGCTTGAGCTTCTGTTTGCTGGGTTTCTCTTTTTCGATTGAATTCTGTTGTTCTATTGTCATTTTATTTTTATTGCCAATGCTGATAAATGATAATATTTTCCCCCACTCGCAGAGAAGGAAAATTTGTGTCTGTATGGACTCCCAAATGAGACATGGGAAGTTAACTTGCCCGTGGAGGAGGTGCCTCCTGAACTTCCTGAGCCAGCTTTGGGAATAAATTTTGCCCGAGACGGGATGCAGGAGAAGGACTGGTTATCACTTGTTGCTGTTCACAGTGATTCATGGCTGCTTGCAGTTGCATTTTATTTTGGTGCACGGTTTGGTTTTGGTAAGACAGAGAGGTAAGACAAGGACATCTTTCTGCGCTGTTTTCTTTCTCTCGGGACATACTTTTTGGTAAAAGGAAACAATCTAGGTTAGGAGTAAAATAATGTTACCACACAAGTCTCATACAGGACAACCGTCTGTCCATGAGTGTTGTCCATCACATGAGCTAAAAGAGTTTCTGATGAGATAAATTCTGCCGCACCACCTATATCCTCTTCAATTACAATTGTGTGATCCGTGCACAGTGTTGTTATTTTATTTTGCCTGTTATATCTGGTTTCTACTTTGACATCTCCTGACGTTAGATGCTTTCATGTACTTTTGGGCACTAAAGAATGTTTTGCACTAAATTGAGTGACAATGCCATGACTCACATCTGGTTTGTGGAGTTACACACCCTACAAGTGCTGTGTATTTACTGTTATAACTTCTTCTGCCATTGTAATTACTGTCCGTTGTTTAATGTGTTCCAGTAGAACATGCCTCATTGAATTCCTCACTGTAATCAGAAAACAAACAAACTTTATAGTTGGTTTATATCCTGCTAAGGTAGTTATTTTAATTGCATGTTCATGTATGGAGTCCATCTTTGCCACCTTGAGATTTCCAAGATTTCATATATCCTAATTGCTATTTGAATTGATTTCTCACAGGAAGAGGCTTTTCCAGATGATAAATGATGTTCCTACAATCTTTGAAGTTGTCTCAGGAGCTGTTAAGCAAGCAACTAAGGACACATCTGGGAATCACAACAGTAGTAGCAAGAGCAAGTTGGGCATGAAGATGGTAATAAGCTGATACTATTAAATTGTCTTTCAGGACGCCTTATACTCTTTTGAGTCCTCATTTTCTAATAAGTGAACAATTTTGTGGCCTCCAGCAATCTCGGCAACCTGAGGCTCATCCAAAAGCACCAAAGATAACTCCACCGCCCAAGGAAGACGAGGAGAGTGGAGATGAAGAAGAAGAAGACGATGAACAAGGTGCTACTTGTGGGGCATGTGGTGAAAGCTATGGAACAGACGAGTTCTGGATTTGCTGTGATATATGTGAGAGATGGTTCCACGGCAAATGCGTGAAGATCACTCCGGCTAAAGCAGAGAATATCAAGCAATACAAGTGCCCCAGTTGCAGTGGGAAGAGGGCCAGAGTTTGAAGTAGGTGCTGGAAGGATCAGAGGAAGGACGTCGGTCTGGCTTCAGCACTAGTTGCCCATTCTATTCAGTGAAATCTGAAGATCTGATCTAAAGATTTGACCTTCTTTTCTTCACATTTTCGCTACTATTGCTTTTTCGTTCTGTCTAATTTGGAATTGAGTCTTAATTAGTTGGTAATTTGTTGATGTTTCTGTGATAAATACTGAATTGTAGCTCTTTAGTGATGCCACCAAGTAAACAGATACTAATTACAAGGGATTAGTACTACGTGAGTGCATTAGTTACTCCCTTGCCCTGGGGGAACAATCTCTTATCTATTGATCTTCCTGTCTTGGTGCAATTGCTCCAATTTCTGTATCCAAGTGTACATGTCTAGTCATTAGGTGATATATTTATCTCCAGACAAGAAACATGTAGCTTTTGGTTGTCTTGCCAATGTATCGATGCTTGGACAACCCCCGGAACCAAACCCGAGGTGTTGGATTGGCTGCAATGCCCGGAACCAGATCTGCAGCATTCAATCAGTTGCAAGTCTTATTTTGACTAGTATTGTCTTGCATGAACGAGGCCCCAATGCACGTTCATGATCCGATCTTACCGTCTGCCTGGAGGTCGGATCAAGTTTAGTTCTTGTCTATGAAAAAACTTCCCATTGAACTTCCTCTACCACATTGGTCGTTCACTGAGTTATATCCTTTTCCTCATACAGAGTTCTATAGCTTCATGTGAGATCCCAACCTTGAATCCGCTTGAAAATCGTGAGCTCGACATATAAATTTAGTGAGGCGTGGTCGAAAAGTTTCGACAAGGAGTTATCAAACTGCAAGCTCTGTACTTTCTGTCAATGAATACATCTGTTCTGCAGAGGAAAAAATGGAAAATTGGACAGATAATAGCTCCATATATAACATAATCACATTACTCGTAACCAATGATACAACTAAACTCGCACCAGACAGCAGGTAGAAAATATAACCAGAGTCGAGAATTAGGATTCCTACGAGTTGTGCCAGAACCGAACTGCTTCCGACGTAATCAAAGATTCCATAGCCTGTTCAAGAAACTGTACATGGTTTTCTGCATCTTGACTTCAAATTCCATATATGGTTTCGTAATCTTGACCAAGGATGGTTGCTTCTTGCTATGACAGACCATCACAAGCCACAGAACTCAAAATACAGAGATGAGAAGTTAGGAAAATCAGAAGCACCAGTCATATTCGAATAGCATGAGTACATTCCACGGCAGCCACCAGCCTTTACATCGGATCACCGGTTTCTGACTTGTTCTCGGACAGCGTCTTTCTCAGATCCTTACGATTTTTTAACTCATTCTCCGCTAGCTTCTGTCTCAAATCGTTTAGAGCACCACGGACTTTAGGATCAAGACCATTTTTGAACCGACTACCATGGAAAGTACTCCTACAAACAGATGTCCACGTCATTCATGGACTAGTTCCAAGCCTTGCTCCCGAGTGTAATGAACATAGCGAAAGACGAACGAGTAAGACAGAACGTACCTTTGTTCTTTAAGAAACTGCTCCACCTCGGCTTGTGATGATTTAATCTAAAAACAAAAATTCAAGAGAAAATGATTTGAAGGTAGAATGAGATAGCTGAGATATGTTAATAAAATTTAAAATTCAATTGTGTACTTACTTCAGCAATTAATTTCTTGCAACTCCATACATAAGCCCCCTAAAATGGTGCAAAAAAAAAAGACATAAGAACAAGGATAATGGATAGAGCAATGACAAACGGAATGTGCTGGTATGCGAAGATCGAGTTCGAACAGGCTAGGATGAGATTCGAGCACTGAAGTAAGGAAACAGATGAGAAAAAAACAGATGGAAAATGGCATCTACGAGAGCACATACCGCTCCATGTGCTGAATGCTGGTGATTGTGATCAGATGTCGCAACCCAAACTTTTGGACATCCATCCTTCCTCAGGACCTCAACCTTGAACAAAACAGAGTATCATGGTGAAATAACCACAACATGAGAGAACCAAAATGAGTTCACACAAGTTGGAACAAGTTTGAGCACGAAATCAACAGACAAAACAGATCCATGAACACTTGGCAAAGTTTTGTTTTGGCGCATTCATGACAAAATTGGTGGTTACCTCTTTCTCAATCCAGAAATCAGCGCACGTTTCAGTTACGAAAACAACGTCAACTCTGCAAAATTGTGGATCCATAGTTTCAAATGTAGGATGGTTTCTTCAAAGTCACATGCAAGTATTTACAGAAGAGCTCCAACTCAAACAAAAAGATAAGGCAACACTTGATCCACAATTTCAAAGGCATCACTTCTACCATGCAACAGGTTATCTTTTCCTCAGAAGTGGTTCCTTACCAAGACTATTGAATCTTAAAGAAACTGATGATGGACAGACAATTGTTGGACAAAAAATTCCACTTGGCAAGTCTTGGTGTCTATTTGCAATGACAAAAATGCAAACCAGGCTATGGAAGGATTAGTCAACAGACAAGTATATACAATTCCTACAACTTTGTGGAGATGAATGGATAGGCTGAAGATCGAATCAGTACCCAGAAAAAGTTTCTTTACGTGTGCGAAGCCCTGACATCTTTGCATCAAATACAACAACAACTTTCACCCCTGTAAACATAAACATGGGATGGTAAGACAACAACACAGAGACAACATGTGAGGAAGCATAATATGACTCATTAGAATTTGAAGTAAGGGTCATGATAGTGCAAACCTCTATCAAAGCCAAATGATGCAAGATCCTCGACTAGTTCTTGGCGGGCAATATCAATTCTTCCATTCAAAAAATGATCCCTTAACTTAGGCCAGTAGCCACAAACATTATACCCGTCAACAAGCAAGACCGGGGTCGCATCTCCCATACGCCGTATTGGACTGTGAAAATATAGTCAGCAGAACTAACAGCATAACAAAAGAAATTAATCAACTCAAACACGGAAAATCTTTGGTAGATTCTTACTAGTAAAGGGTTGTATCAGCATAAGGATCAGAATCAGTATCAGAATGTAGTTTTGTGTCTTCCTGAAGTTCCTCTTTCTGCACTTTTTTCTTGCGAAAACTGGTAGCCGGTCTAGGAGTAGATGACCTTTTCTTATCCACTTCCTAAGTAAGCAATTATCATAAACCATGTTGACGTTCACAAACTATGTTGGATGCATCAAAGCAAATAAGAGGAATCCACCTTCCATATCTTCAAGAGTTGCAGATTCTGTTTGACATTGGACGTGATTCTTGGAGCAGCTTGATCAGAATCCTGACAGTATGACAACCAAAATGGCAACGTACTGATAAATATTTGCAGAAACCTAAAAATGAGCATTCGAATGTAACGGATTCTGGAAGGCAGAATAATGGTCCAACTTAAAGTCCATTTTCCAGAGTGATATATACAAAAAGAATTCAAAATCTACCAAATTGTTCCCCCAAAGAATGCCTCCAAATTAAAAGCACATAAATTTCTTGCTGACCCAACAAGCAGAGAGCTACCCATTTCCACCAGACACACAACCAAGGCACCAGACTAAATTTTTTCAAGGAAATTAAATTGGCACTAGGATTATATGGTTAACCATCTTTCTCTAAACTTTCAGCGTATTCTATCAATATACTTGACAAACCAACAAACACTTGGAACAAACATTACAATATTTAAGGTTCGAGTCCTGAACACAATTTCTCGTAAAACAAACAGACCCCCACGAAGGAAGGAAGCAACACAAGAGTTGTTCCGAATTAATCAAGAGTTCTCGAGTTCAAATTAGTCCGTCCTACTCTATTCGAACATAGATAGGAAGTGAAACCTTAGAAGAAGGAGACCGAGGCTTCTTCTTGGCCATCATGACAACCTTGAAGCAAGGTTGTGAGCTTGTCCTCACCTCCATCTCCACCTCCACAGCTCTTTTACAAAGGGCAATTTGGTCACTTCCAAAGCAAAAATCCTATGGTTTCCTGTGAACTAATAAAAGAGCAAAAGTGTGTTGGGGGAAAACATGTGGACAAGGGACGTTGGAGGTGTTCATGTCGTTTCTCATTCCCACGTCCTCATTTCTTCACCCCCAACTGGTCGTCTATACCGTGGAAAATTCGGATTTTTAAAAAATAATAAAATTATTTGGACAAATATTTGATACTTTTATGTTATTGATTGTTGAGAATATCTTCAAGACTGATTGAATTCATCAACTTTACATATTTTTTCTTCTACTTTTTCAACCGTTCATTTTTATTCGAAATTTAATTTCGAGTTAAAATGGCTGATTTAACTCTCGCTTAAATTAAAATGTCAAAAGCGACGAAACTCTGTATGACAGATTATCATAGAATAAGCAGATAATTCAGAATAAAATATTAGAATAAAGAATAGGATAATTCCAAGTATATATCTTGACCTATCATAAATAGGTACACTAGTTCTGGGATATAATTTTTGCCTACTCAGATTGTGTCATTTGCGGACTATTCTCTTTTAAAAATGCATTATTATCTCATTAAATATCTATATCTAACGAACAATTAAATATGATGCTGTTTTAATTTAATCAATTTTCAATTTTAAATATTTTAAAACACGACAATCTATGACTGGTATATTGATTAACATTATTATGTCAACCGATGGGATGGATTGACTAGGGATAGATAGAATATGAATTATGATTATTTCAAATAATACAAAATTAAAAAATTAGACCACGTTAATATTTTTTTTATCCAATATTGACATTTGAGTATGTTAATATTGACATGATTTATATATCAATATTGGCATGTGAGTTTTTTTTCAAAAAATACAAAAATTACATTAAAAATACAAGACATGCATACTATTATTCACACACAAAATATACTAACATAACATACAAATATGTAAATATTGATGTAAAAAATAAGTTAACATGACCAATTATTTTATAATCTTGGATTTTTTTTATTCATCTAAAAAAATTTATACATATAAATTTTAACATAGAAAACATATCATTTATCACATAAAATATGTCAGTATTGAAAAATAAAATATGTCAATGCAATTCGATAGGACATTGTAGATATTATTAGATTTAATTTTTTTTTTGTCATTCTTGTCTTTACAAAAAAAAAATCCTTATGAATAACATGGAATTTCTCCTTCTTAGATTTGATAGGTAGGACCTGTTTTTTTGAACCTGGATTCTTTAAGGTGGATCCAACGCACTAAAATGATATGAATATAAATGTGATTATTGTAAATATAATAGAGGTAAATACAAAAAATTACTTATAGAAAACAACCAAAGAACAGTAAAATAGTTTGGTGGAAGTGAAATTAATTAGTTGATAATCCAAAAGCAGAAACAAAATGGATTAGAGCAAATCCAAATATAACGATACATTTAATCTTCTCCTAATTAAAAGGAGAAATATCCTCACAACGCACAAAGAAACCCATCCATCATCTCCTTCTCCTCCGTCTATAAAACGACAAAACAAAATTAAAAAAAACAAACAAAAGAATCCTAGAGAGAGAAATCAGTTATAGAGAGAGAGAGAGAGAGAAAAATGGCGGCGACTAAGAAAGAGGCGGTGTGCGTGACGGGAGCCAACGGCTTCATCGGAACATGGCTGGTCCACAACCTCCTCGACCACGGCTACACCGAAATCCACGCGTCGGTCGAGCCAAACACCGACCACGCGCACCTCCTTCACCTGCCGGGGGTGAGCGTCCACGAGGCGGAGCTGCTCGACGCCGAGGCCGTGGCGAATGCGGTGGCCGGTTGCGCGGGGGTGTTCCACGTGGCGTCCCCGTGCACGCTCGAGCCTCCTCGAGACCCGCAGCGGGAGCTGGTGATCCCCGCCGTGCAGGGAACGGTTAACGTGCTTAATGCGGCGAAGAAGCACGGGGTGAGGCGCGTGGTGGTCACGTCGTCGATATCGGCGATTGTGCCTAACCCGCGGTGGGCGAGTGGGAAGGTGTTCGACGAGGAGTCGTGGACCGATCTTGACTACTGCAAGTCCCGCCAGGTCAAGAGATCGTCTCTCCTTTGACCTCCAACTAAATTTGTTTTGGTTTTGATTTAAGTAATTACAGAGTTTTTAATTCAGGAGAGAGTAAATATATAAATAAGATTTAATATTAATCGATTTTGTTCGGATTTTTTTTCTTTTTATTTTGACTATTGTTAGTTGTGTCTTTTTGTTGGATCATGTGCTTGAAATTATTAAACTTAACGAGTTCGTTACAGTTTTATGTTCCTTGTTCCATTTCTAGATTAAATTTTATATTTAAATTAAAAAGTAATAACTATTAATAACTATTCTTTGTAATTGTACATGTAATTGTTTATTGTTGCGTAAGATTTAATCACATCTTGTGGGGTTTTTTTGACTTTCAATTTAACATCATGTGGATTAGTGCTATGCAGTTGTCGGAAAATTGTGTTACAAATATGATTAATTAGGTTGTGCAAAGTCCAAGGTTGTACTTGTACCTTTGTCTTATTGAGTATGCTTACCGTTTCATGTCTGCGAAATTTATTTACAGAAATGGTATCCGGTGTCCAAGACATTGGCAGAGAAAGCAGCGTGGGAATATGCAAAGGACCAGGGAATAGATATAGTGGCAATCCATCCGTCGACGTGCCTTGGCCCGCTATTGCAGCCTGGTCTGAATGCGAGCAGCGCCGTGTTGCAGCAGCTGCTGCAAGGATCCCAGGACTCTCAGGAGTACCACTGGCTTGGAGCCGTGCACGTAAAAGATGTTGCCAAGGCACAAGTGTTGCTGTTCGAGACTCCGGAAGCATCCGGTCGATACCTTTGCACCAACGGTATCTATCAGTTTGGTGACTTTGCAGAGAGAGTTTCCAAGCTCTTCCCTGAGTTTCCAGTTCACAGGTTTGTTTCTGCGCTTTCTACCATATGCTCTGGACTCTCTTTTTCTTGCAATGCCCTGTTTGTTTGATGTTTTGACAGATTAGAATTAATTTCACTAACTTGGAAGTCATTCAATAATTCAAAAAGGGTTATATCAATTCATCAATGACATGTACTGAAATTGATGCTATAATGGTAGTAATGATTAGTTCATTCTTTTTTTCAAAAATAGAGAGGATAGTGGCGCTGATGATTACTTGGAAATAATTTTTGGACAATCTGTAGCCAATTTCTGTATTGGACAACCACTAGTACTGTAGGAATTCATAGTTATATAATGCCCTGTAAACATGAAACTCCCATCAAAAGAACATAATCTGATCCTTACAGTGGAAATGGCACCTGCAAAAGGTATTCACCAGGATAACACAAAGTGTATGTATTTACAGAAACCTAGTATTTAATTCAATTTCCTGTAAAATTCAACTTCTAAAAAAAGTGGGAAGTGGCACCTCCTTTTTTACTCTGCAACATTTATGGCACTATATGACTAATAATCTTAGCCACGTTATGGTGGCACACATATGGAACTGAAAACTAGCTTTAGTCCTTTTGTGATCAATACCCCTTAAAACCTTTCATGTTATCTTGTCTTTGTTGAGCCTTGTTATCTTGTCTGGTTGTCTTTGGATGGTGGCTCCACCATGCACAAATTCTTTTGCTTCTCTTAATTGTGTAATTTTTATTGTGGTTTGATTGATTATTTTTCACTGATCCTGTCCTGGATTTCCTCTCATTTTCCTCCGCTGACTACTACTTTGGACACATGCTACCAATCCTTATTATGGTCCCATGAAACTCCTCCATTTTTATTGTAAACAATTGTTAAAAAAAAGTATAATGAATTTGGAATACCCTTTTAGCAAAGTATATGTTGCCTTTAATGTCAGATGCTTTATAATTGCTCTTGCTGAACCTTTACGTTTAATTGTCCTTGAAAGAGCCTTGTAGAGGACTCATTGGAGTGATCTTTAATGATTGAGATTTAAGTTGCTAATTAGTATTTGGGATATCGTTAAATAACAAGTTGCAGGTAATAATTTAATTCAAAATATCAAGATTTGAAATTTTGATGATGGTCTTGATATTACACATAGCCAATTTTGAGTGGATTTTTGAATTTTCTTCTAAAATTGTCATCTTATTATTTTATGGTTTTCAGTTGCATACAAAAATTTTAACATGACATTAGACTGAGTCGATTTTCTAGTTTTGTACGAATATAAAAATCATACATTCAAATGCTATTATGCAAGTCCCAAGGTGCCATGTACCTTGTCAGTGATTCCCGTATCTTGTACCCCCAGAGATGATTTTTATCTCATCGTGGATTCGTGTTCAAAACACGATCACTTGTTGGTTGTGAGATTAAATTAGTGCTTAGAAATGCTTCATCAAGTATCTTTCTTTCTTTATATCCTACTTGGATAAAGTCTCTTGTTTTTCTAAGTAGGATAAGTTGGCTTTGCATCTTGTCAGGGACAGGACAACCTGGAGATCATGCTTTATTTTAGTATTAACCACTGTTTGTTTCTTTAACTTCAAAGTTGTGATAGAATCCGGTGCATTAGCTCGATATTAACCGTCTTCTCATTTGCTTCGTATTTAGCTTTTCGGATTGACCGGCGCATAACATTCTCGATCTGCAATAATTTGCAGGTTCAATGGAGAAACACAACCGGGGCTTGTATCCTGTGAGAATGCAGCCAAAAGATTAATTGATCTGGGTCTGGTATTCACTCCAATTGAAGATACTGTTAGAGAAGCAGTTGAAAGCCTGAAGGCGAAAGGTCATCTCAGGCGTGAAATTCCTCAATCTTCCTAGTCTTCTTTTTCAGGTGAAGCTTGAGAAAATGTCACAATTTCTGTGGCTTAATTAAATAACCTGATTTCTCCAAGCTCCCTTCCAGTAGGTTCTCCACATTAGCCAGCTATAGGACTATTTACATATCGAAATTCATATTCGAACATCTTTGGACTTTTCCTCGGTTTACAAAATTCAAAATTGAAACTTTATTTAAACCCGTTTAATCCAACTCCGATTGGTTAGACAGACTTACCATTGGCGTCTTGTCTGACCACAAGACGTTGCTACCATGCATGTGAAGATAAGTAGTATGAGTCCAGAGCCCCACGCTCCAATTCCCAATCAAAGCAGCATAAAATTATTCCTAAGCAACCCCCAAAAGAAATATTAATTGGCTCTTTTGATTGGATGATGAGAGGGTACAAAAGACTCCAAGCCAGAACAAAAACTCTTGTCCAATGCCAAGACAGCAACTCGGGAACAGCGAGACCAGAGCTTGTCCATCCCGTTGTTTGGCATGGACATGCGTGCTCTCTTTTTCTTTTGTTTTCTAATATACCGTCTGATTTAAATTCGAGTCAAATTGATAATCGGACAAAGCTCTCTCTCTCTGAATTTTCAATGTGTCGACTACTTTTGTCCGACCGCATACCTAGTGATAAGGCATCAGTTGTTTTACTCGCCGTTCACATGAATTTGATAGCTTTCTAAATTAGAATAACTCATTTCTGTGTTTGGACATGCATGGTCTTGAACCAGACTGCAAGGGCACGTGACAGATGGGAGATTGCAGGGTTTAATTAGGTAGGGATTGTGTCACCCATTACCAGGCGAATTCTGGGATTAATCATTCATTGATTAGTTAGGCTGCTGCACTTTTTTCTTTTACTTGAAGGACATCAATCGTCACGAAAAGTTGGTGCAAATGTTAGAGAATTTGATACATTTTAGATTGTGTTGGTTCGAATTTTACGAATATAAAAAAATCTATTGAGAAAATTGCATCTAAATAAAGTTTGACAATGACTCCAATATTTAGAGATCTCTCAAAACTAAAAGATACCAAACAGTCCATGTGCATCAACTTCCCTACCCTTGGGGACCTTCTTCCAAGGAAAGAATCTATCTTTCATCTGTGTAGAGAGAGAGAGAGAGAGAAAGAGAGAGAGAGAGATGGAAGTGCAGTTCTAATCATGGAGGTTCCTCTGGCATTCCATGTGCTTCGCTAAACTCGGCCCACTTCTTATTATTCTACTCCCTCTCTCTCTCTCTACCTCTCTCTTTTTATTTGTATATATATATATATATATATATATATATATGCTCATTCTTTAATGTTTATTGAAGTGAAAATAGCTTAGAGACTTAAGAACAGAACTTGGTTAGAACCAACCAATGAATAGTCCAGCACCTTGTAGCCGCTCCTGGTAATCACAGACAAGTTCAATTCTGTAACTTTTTTCGTTCTTGAGGTTTGCATACTTTGAAAATTGTCTGAAGTACAATCCGAATTCCCGCCCGACCCTTTGCTATTCGAGTTCAGCTTCAAGTTCAAGTCTTTTTACTATTGTTCATTTGAATTTTAATTTGGATGTGATCAGCTCAGCTCCATTCATATATTATGGAACTGAAGTTTGAGTTTTTTCTGAGTTTGGATTGTTCGAAACTTGTCTGAATTACAATTCGAATTCCCGCCCGACTCTTTTCCACTCGATTTAGGCCTCGAGTTTGAGTCTTTACCGTTATTTGTTTGAATTTCGATTTGGATGTGATTAGCTCCATGCATATGTTACGGAACTAAAGTTCGAGTCTTTTTATAAGTTTGGATAGTTTGAAACTTTTTCGAAATACAATCTGAATTCCCTCCCTGACCCTTTGCTATTCGAGTTAGGTCTCAAGTTCAAGTCGTCAACCGGTGTTTGTTTTAGATTCGATTTGTATGAGATCAGCTCCATACCTACCACAGGCCTAACTTTTCAGTACCATTTGTTTGGTATATTGAATTTCTGTAAACTAGTGTGCATGACTGTGCAGGTCCATAAGTGAGGACTCCCTCAGACGGTACGTGCAATTCGCGAGCGAGAGCTGCATACAGGAGCTGCTCTCGGCTTCTGACTCGAACAGATTCGACAATGGAAGTGATGGATGGAAGGTTGTTAGTTTGGAGAATGGTGTTGAGATATCCAAGCGTAGGTCCGGATCGTTCCACACATTCCGTAGCCGCTGGCCACTCCGATCAGTCTCCCCGCAACAGTTCATGACCGTTGCCAATGCGATTGATGCTGCCAGAGTACTTCCCCATCCTGTTTTCCGTATAATCAATCATCTTTCGTAAAACGATTTATTTTTCGTGGTAGTATCAAACATATACATGAACTATTATTGATAAATGATTTAGTGAAATTTGTTGCACCAGCAATGGGATTCAGACCTGGTAGAAGCAAGGTACATTAAGGACCTTGAAGATAACCTCAGTATAATCCGTCTGAGATTCGGCGAGAACTCCAAACCGCTGTTCAGAAACAGGGAATTCATAGTATACGAGCGACGCGAAACAATGGAAGATGGAACCCTGGTAAGCAGATACTATGTTATTTATGTTTGGTCTTCTGAAGTGTATTATTCTTATGTTAGTGTGGATGTGTTCTAGGTGGTCGCAGTTGCTTCACTGCCGAATAAAATAGCCGCGGGGTTGCATCCGAAGCAAAACAATGCGATCAGAGGACTTCTGCTGCAGTCGGGATGGGTCGTGGAGAAGCTCGAGGATGATTCGTGTATAGTAACCTACGTCGTTCAGCTAGATCCGGCTGGATGGCTGCCTAAATGCTTTGTTAATCGGCTGAATACGAAGCTGGTAATGATCATCGAGAACCTCAAGAAACTCGCACTAGGTTCGTCTGCCAACGAGATGCACGAGGCCCAGAAACTGTAGAAACACCAGTGAAGGATCAAGTGAAATCCTTGATCTTAATCTCAGGGTCAGCCCCTGCTTCTGTCATTGCGCCAAATGTACGTTGTTTCTGCTATTAATGATGATATAGAAAGTTTCACCAGTGTCAAGTTTTTAAAGAGAACCAAGATGGTTCCATAATAACTCAAGAACAAGAGTTGGCAACATTAAATTTACATCAAAATGTATATAACAATTAAAATGCCAAGGCATTATGAATGTAATTACTCAACAATATACATACTGCAAGGTAAGAGTCAAAATCAATTACATTCTGATACAATTTTACAGAACATAAAGAAACATCTGATACATGCTTAGCCTTGTGAGACACTTAAGTTCATTTAGGCTCTATCTTTGCGGGTAGGAAAGCCCCGCTGTACTCAAACGAGGCCTTGTTGCGGTACGGGTGATTCGGGCTTCCCTTGCCAGCCTCTGAGTAGTTTTCCGAGGTGGTTGCAGAATCTGCATTCGGATTGATCCCGGCGAGCTGCAGGATGTTCTCAATCTCCTTCACCACATCACTCATCGTAGGCCTGTCAGCTCCAGACTCCTGTACACATCTCAATGCCAAGTCCACGAACTTGTCCATCCCTTTCAATGTTGTCTCCAATCCGATATTGGAGTCGAGAAGCTCGTGAAGGTTGTACAGATCCTTGCTTCTGTCCATTGCCATCTTCACCTCCCGCACGATGTACTTGCCTCGTTCGATCGGCTTTCTTGCTGTGATTATCTCCAGCATAACAACTCCGAAGCTGTAGACATCGCTCTTCTCTGTCAGCTGCTGTGTCATGTAATATTCCGGGTCCAGATATCCCTGCACAGACAAAACCTTCATCGGTTACACGAATTCCACACGCTGACATATCGAAGAACAGAGGGAAAAGAAGAACTGACCATTGTTCCCTTGACTTGGGTTGTCACATGAGCCTTTTCGGCGTCTCCGAGCGCCTTGGAGAGGCCGAAATCAGCAACTTTTGCGGTTAACCGCTCGTCGAGTAGTATGTTTGTAGTCTTTACGTCCCTGTGGATGATGGGAGGATTTGCAAGTTCATGCATATATGCAAGTCCTCTTGCAGCACCAAGGGTTACCTTCAGTCTCCTCGACCAGTCCATTCGAATTCCCGTCTTCCCTGATAACGTGTCACTCAAGCTACCATTCGGGATGAACTCATAGACCAGCATTTGCTCGCCTCGTTCGAAGCAGAACCCGAGAAGGCTTACGAGATTCTTGTGGTGAACTCTTGACAGAAGCTCAATCTCAGTCTTGAACTCTAGTCCTCCCTGCATCGATCCTTTTTCGGATCGTTTTATCGCAACAAGTTGCCCGTCTGGAAGTATTCCTCTGTATACCTGCAACACAAGCAACTAAAACTCAAGTCTGAACTAAGACAGACAGATTCTTTGGCAGACTGTCTAAGAATCTCTGCAAAGAGATGCTAGTGCTTAAGGACAAACCCTTCCATAACCTCCTGATCCAACATCATTTGCATCAGAGAAATTGTTGGTGCATTTCTTCAGCTCGTCGAACGAGAAGTTCCGAGCTCCTCGCAGTTGAGGCACGCCACCTACGCTCTTGTTGGATTCCCAATGAGCTGCATTTGAAGAGTACAGAAGCTAAGAGAAGCCAAAGGAACCAAACCAAGCATCTAAATGTTACAATCTCAATTATAACACACCAAAAGGGTTGCTTATCCCTGTTGCTCTTTCTGCTCTCTTCTTCTGACGGTATGCATAGAGTCCGGCAATTAGCAGAAGTATAACAAGGACACATGCACCGGCTGCAGCTCCGACAACTATGCCCGTGTTCAAGCTCGATCCCGTTGGTTCTCCTGGATGTTTGAAGAACAAGACATCAGAAGCTTGTTACAAGCACAAGAAAAGGCAATGCTCCAAGGTTTTGAAGCTAGTACCAGGGAAATGAGTGTAGACATCGCCTATAAAAGAGAATGGTCCGAACTCTTTCGGAGGTTTGAAGGTCTGGTTGCTCAGAGCAAACCCGAGTGAGCTAACTATTGTCCTGTTGAAGCTGTGATCTCCTGTTGGAAAGACTTGAAGGTTCATGTTAAGGTAATCTTCTGAATCCTTCCTCGGGTTGCTTAGGCCTACAGAGTCGATGGGAAGCTGAAGAGACTTGAAGATGTTCATCAGGGAATCCTGGAGAGAAATGTAGTGTGTTTTGTTTTCCAAGTCCGAGAATGCAGGAGCCCTGAAGATCAACTTTCCCGAGTATGGAAACGAGCATTGGCAGTTGGGGCTGGAAGTCTGATCTGCAGTGCACATTGGCTCAATGCAGTTGTTTGGAGGCGTCGTGTAGGACAAACTCGGCGTGGTTGCTGTGCAGTAGCTCTCTGTTGACCCAGTTTCTTGACAGACCGGATTTCCCTTTAGTCTGCAACATCAGACAGGTTTAGAAACATTCAAGTGGAGCATATGATGGCAAAGAGTTTAGTGTTCTTACATGATGTCGACGTTGTTTTCACTTGGATGTTGTGTGAATCCTGATATCTGATTGTTTTGCAGGTCAACGAGCTGGAGGGAGGCACCAACGTTAGTTCCAATGTCCAAAGTATCATTGAAATAGTTATTCTTCAGTGTCCTGTAACCTCAAAGTAAATAAGCAAAGAAGTTCAGGACTGCATCCAGACAAGTTCAAAAGGAAGAATGGATCATAAAGATGCTTACACGGTCTGCAGGCTGGAGATGCTGAAAAGGTTAGTCGGAACTTTCCCTCGAAGTGCCGTGTTTTCCATCATTCTGCGAGACATTTGACAGATAAATCAGTAACATATGGCATGTTACGAGATGCAACATAAAATGAACGAGGGATCGGTCCTAGTTTATAAGACATAGGCACTTCCAGAGGACTTACAATGTTGTCAATGACCCCAGAGTTAAGGCCCATGAAGGAAAATCTGAGGCGTTGAAGCTGTTATTGCTGATATCCCTGCATACAATTGGTAGAAAACTCAAAACCATATGATACCAAAGCTGATCCAAACTGCAAACTGTAAAATGGTTTTGTGAATCTTACAAGTAGTTGAGAAGATTCATGCCGGTAAGGTTTGGAAATGGACCGCTTAGTCTATTGTTGGATAATATCCTGAACATTGATAAGGAACCTTGTCTTAGGACTAATGTATTTGTTTGCATTGTTAGGAGTAACAATTCTGCTGCTTCACTTACATTTGTGATACACTGGTGAGGTTATTGAGATTGGCAGGAAGACCTCCGGAGAACTGATTCCTATCGAAGCGCCTGCATCAAAAGATCGAATGTTTAGAACATACTTCGCGATCAAGAACATCAGGTTGCTAGAACTTGTGAACAGATACTCACACAACTTCCAAGCTCTGCACAAGACCAAGGGTTGAAGGGATGTGATTTGTGAGGCGGTTGTTATCGAATAGCCTGTCCAATAAGTAACAAATATGTGATCCTTGTTTTTAGAGTTCGTGCATTCGATCCGAGATTAATGAAAATATTTTGGCGTGCTCGTTGAAACTTACACATGTATCAGGTGCATGTTTGAGCTGAAAAGCTGAGGTGGAACTGGACCTGAGAGCTGGTTTTGTCCAAAATGGCTGCAATTAGTGTAAGAGAATGACAGTTAAGGTTAAACAAACGAGAGAAACACAGAAATCAATCGTTAGCCTGGAAGTGGTTCTACTGACAAGTGTCTTGTGTTGGTCAATAGATCAAGGCCAGGATTAGTCCCATTCCTATCCGATACAGGGATTGGCCCTCCGAGCTGGTTATCCGCGAGATCCAACCAATACAGTTTTGATAAATTACCGATCGAGGCTGGAATGTTCCCAGTGAAACCATTGGAATTGAGGGATCTGCAGAAGGTCAAAGTATACTGAAGTGAGATGTGATGTCCGAATAGGACAGTAGCTAACTAGAATCTGGACGACAGCTCTGAAGTAACTTACAGATAGACCAGCTCCTGCATTGATCCTATGGAGTCGGGAATTGGACCAGAGAAGCTGCATCCCGCCAGGATTCTGAACGAACATTCGAACACGTGGAGTGAGGGCTCATAACAACAAAAAATCTTGAGTTAGATAGTACTTTTCTGACACTATGGGACATGATCTTACAAGTTTGTCAACTTCTTCAAGTTCCCAATTGATGGCGGAATTGATCCTTTCAGGCCCTTATTGTACGACAGATCCCTGCACGAGCATTCAAATAGTCAAGAGGCGATCACTCGACACAAATGTGTTTCAGACAGGAGACTTACAAAATCTGCAATTCGGACATGGTTGCGAGGTCCCCTGTGAGTTGACCGGTCAGTCCGGTGCTCGAAAGAGTGCTGCGTGACACAAACATCGCATAGGCGAATGTCAAGTTCCGAAAAAAGGTAGAATACGATAGATTCGAGTAGGCTGCAGACGATCAAACACCAGACAGCAACTTACATGGAGATCACACGATCGAACATGCACTTAATTCCTTCCCAGTTGCTTCCACAAGGGTCCGCGCCGACCCAACTCGGAGGCGTGCCTCCCCATGAACTCCTCAGAGCAACCAAAGCACTTGCTGCAACCATCACACACAAGTTAAAACACCTGCAACATTATCTAGGAGACAATGAAATGGTTTCTTCACAATTCGAACTTGAATCCCGAAAAATCGCACGGGATCCGGATGGTGATCAATCATCTTCATTTCTTGGTCCACAAATCAATCAGAAGATACAAATTTCTTAAACCAGATTATCTCTTACACCAATTCAGATACAATTGTCTGAAAAAAATAGTGAAAAAATCATCAAACAAACTTACAATCTTCAGATTGTGTTGTTGCTGATACCAGGAGAGAAACTTGGAAGCCAAGCAACAAAATCACCAAAACTCTAAAACGCATTTCTCTAAACCACTCCATCAAGTTCAAGCCCATGACCAAGTCTCCTAGTCCTCCATAATTGGCCAACCACAGTTACTCACATGTCAAACCCGAGGCTTCAACTCTTGTCCAAGATAATTTTCGGCGTTCTTACAATTTTTTTTTTTCGGAACGAAACAAATAAAAGTCTCCGTGGAAACTAAGAAATAAGTAACTCCTTAGTTCTACAAATGGGGACCAAATTTGGTCATATTATGCAACTTTGAACACTAAGAGGGTTATTCCACCATTAACCAAAAGACAAATAGAAAAAAAATCAATTCCTGTCACTACAAGTTGGAATACACAAAGTCAGCCTAGGAAAATTTCTGCAACAAGGAAACCACAAGAAAAGTAATTTAATAATAACAATAATAATTTGAAATAAGGATAATAATATTGAGATAAGTAAGGGCCAGCAAGTTGGAAAACGTAGGTGGTTGATAGAATTAAATAGGAAAATTGAACCCGTCCGACTAGGTGAGGCAATGCAATAACGCATTTATTAAATGTCTTATCTGTATAGCTATTGACGTATTACGACTCGTGTCCTTTATATTTGTGGGTATTTTATTTTTATATTATATCTATGATTATTTTTTGGTCAGTATATTATTTTAATATTTTATAATTATATCAAATTTTTTCTGCGACAATGCCAAATTTTTATGCATATATTAAAAGTGTGTCGAGGTTAGTACATTCTTCGCTGAAATTGCTCTGAGTTAGGTTCTTAACTATTAAAAATTTATCTACTTATTTGCCTTAATTTTTTTTTGCAGAACAAATTATTTTTTAGTCCATTATTTACTCACACGATGAACCTGTGAATGGCACGTTAAAGAGTCTTATAAATACAAGTAAAGACAGTTTATAGTCTATTTCCACTATATATGAATATGGGTCTGTTGTTGTTTTTTATTTCTAATTTTTGGTTATTACTGTTAGGTATTGGACTTGGTCACGGATAATCTAACCCACCCACTGGAGGAGAAGTCGTTTTCAATTTTCTTTGGTTCTTATGATCATAGACAAGTTGCAAAATTAATGATTAAATCTTGAATTGAGACTACCAGTTGTTTATTGCCGTCCTTGTAATTATAAAATAATACATGAGCACTGTAATTTTCTACGCGAAATGGTTTAGGGCAATCGACTTTTAGCATTAAATCTTTCTGTTGGGGGGTCGGGCCGTAATTATCAATTAATTACGCCCGAATCTCTTTTAATTAAACAACATTAATTAAATCGTACTTATTTGTTGAAGTGAGTACGTCACAGGTCTGTAAGTCCATTGGTCTTGATCAGCAACTGTGAGTTGCTGGCCGAGTTACGATCACGTTCTAACGGATCGTAACTTGGTTTCCACGATTGGCCCATAATGTATATCTTGGAAAATATCAAGTACTAAACTGATATTTTCCTATATGACTGGATATCTGGATAGGGACCGCCCGTAACCGTCGAGCTTAGCCTGCTCAAAACTGTCGAGCTTGGCCCGCTCAAAATCGTCGAGCTTGGCTTGCTCGAAACCGTCGAGCTTGGCCCACCCGAACTATTGAGCTTCGCCTGTTTGAAACTGTCGAGCTTGGCCCGCCCAAAACCGTCGAGCTTGGCCCGCCCGAAACTGTCGAGCTGGGCCCGCCCGAGCGCAGGGCCCAACCATAAATCGTCGAGCTAGGCTCGGCCGAAAACGGTTCGGACCAGCTCGTGGCAACACGCTCAAATGACGGCCAAGGGCCCTATTTATAGGAAAAGCAAGCAGCTGAAAGCAAGCAGCTAACAAGTAGCTGACACGTATCGCCACGTGGCTCATCACGTGGTTCAACGCATTGCAAGTCTGAACCTAGCAGCTGAGTCAGCAGCTACGTAAGCAGCTGTTCAGCTACCTGCTTACTTTTCATGCTTATCCGTTCGCTAACGTCAGCGCCTATCCACACGAATAATGTCGGTCCACTAACCGGTCCAATATTCGAGCCCATTTGGCCCGAGCACAAATTCGCACGATGAATATAATCCGGGCCCGGAGTCCAACACTTTCAATAGCAACAGATCCAAAATACAACTGTTAAGTAGAGAGATTTGAATTTATTTAATAATAGAATTCAAAATTATTCATAAATATTTTGACTTTAGATATTTTGAATTTAAAAAATATTATTACAACACACTGTGTTAATAATTTGACAGAGATAAAAGATCTAATCGCTAAATTGATATATCATGATCTAAAATTTTACATTAGAAAACTATTGGACATAAATCATCCTCCACATTTCAAGGAGTTTGAAATAGTTTTTTAATAAAAAACTGGATTTTTTTATAGATTGTTCGATTTTATTTCAATATAAGAGAAAGTAATTATTCTAGATTCTGATTGTTATTTTTTTGTACCACAATATTATAGAAACTAGGCTAAAAATCTCGAATGTGAAAGAGCGCCAGTTCTTTGCCGTCCGCTACAACTAAATACAAAACAACTGATCAAAGAGGCTATGGTTGCATACGACATGCAAGAAGAAGCCCTACCTGGACAGCTTGTTGGTCGGAGAAATTGGAAAGTATCCCTATAATTTTAAGTTCTTCCAGTTAAATTTAAAAACCCAGCTGGAGACAGATTCGACATCGTGTTGTTTTCCAAGGACAAGGTGCAGTCCCGCAGATTCTAATCTTTTGTTTAAAATATTGATATCCAAAATATTCATAATATTGATTAATCCAAATTTAAGTTAGATAATTTTTTTTTTTTGAAAATTGACTAAAATTTCCTAATAATTATTTAATAATGTTGTGTTTACAATAATTTTAACTCAAAATTTTTAGTTAAATAATAATAATGTCATCGATGGTTGGTTGTTCGAATTCTAAATCGACATATATGATTTTTTTTAATCCGTGGGAGAAATGTATTTTATTTGTATATAGTTCATTGAAATATTCCGTTATAACTTTTATATCCCAAATTATTTGAAAGATCGAATAAAAAATTAATAAAAATCCATAAGTGCATCCCAAAAAGAAAGGGTAACCGTCAATAGTGGGATTGGACCATTTGGGCTGGCTTAGTCCGATTGCGCAATACTAGTGGTGCCCATTCCAATCGTAATATCAGATACTGCATTTCCACGAGTAATAGTGACTTATTAAAAATATATACAGAGTAATAGTTGATTGTCTTAAAGTTTACCTGTTTTCAACAGGATAAAAAGTTAAAAATCACAGAGAATATTAGTCCGATTCTTTGGAATCACATGATTCTATTTTAACTAGATGCCTTTTTTTAGGCAGATGCACATTTAATAAACATCATGTTAGGAAATTCAACAAGAGAACAAATGTCCCGCTCTAATATCTACATTCATAAAGAGAAAATAGAATTTTATTGATAAATGGGAATCACAAAGTTATACAAAATTTAAAGGTAACAGGGTCTTGTATAATGACTGAGTTTTGGGTACCTAAACATATTTAGGTTAAATTAAGAGCTTGAAATAAGAGTACGAAAAAAATAAAAAAAATTTCAAAATAAAATTTTACACAATATTACTTACGTGAATAATAAAACCATGAACTTTTGTCAATTAATATATGGCAAGTGCCCTTTTGCATATTTTGTCCGGAACTAAATTTTAATGAAAACGAACATTAGTCTGTAGTCTAATGAACAGCGTTGAGGTATGTCTTAGGCATCATCATCTTAAATGGAGGTTCTCGAAAATTTCTGAAAAAAATGCGAGTATTTTGAGATGTTTTGGAACTCCACGTCATCATCCATGTGGATAATGCGAGTCGTGGTGATAAAACACGTGGAAGCAAAAAGATGACGTTTATACCAGATGATCAGACAGCCGAGAAAACCACCTACATGATGTCGGAGTGTACGTCGCTTATACTGCAAAATATTCAAGTAAAATTTTTTGTTGTTAATTTTTACTGTGGTGTCTCATTTAATAAGCATTAACTACCGTATGAGATGTGTTTAGATAGAGTTTAAAGGGACATTTTGACTCTAAGTAATTAATGGACTAGATATATGATGTGGTTCATTGTTCATCACTATATCTTCCGTAATTTGACCTAGTAAAAATTATGCTGCCGCTTTTTAGTTGGTCTTGAATTGCTTAGCTACAATATTAGCAATTTCGATCCTGAGATAGGTAAATGCTGGTCTTTTTTTTGTTGTATTCCAAGTCAAAGTCAATGCTGATCAGACATATATAATATGTAAATATACCACTTTCACCGGCATGGTTCGGCCAATAGTTATTCGTTAAATTTATGACATTGTCACGCATTATTGTAATAGTAGTTCTCTTAATGAATCATGACAGTTTTTAGGCAACTTCCAGGAAACCCTTGACCTAACCACAGTAAATGAAGCTATAATAAGAAAAATCAACGTCAAATATGTATATGAGCTACAAAGAAATAGCGACATATTACAATATATAAGCGATCGTCAAACGTTCTCAATTTTCAGATGAAGATTGTAACATGCAGCAATGTGGAGTTGTCAATTTTATGGGGTCCCTCACAAAGTCCTCGTTCATCGAACTCGATCTCTTAACTCGTTGTTGGTAAATACATATTGGTCATAATTGGCGCAAAAGAAATACAGTATCCACTATCAAGTTGGTATCATCTTTCCATTTAAACAATTAATTGGGCTATGCTGAGACTTTATATTTGATTTTGGATATAGTAATTAGTATTTATACATATTAGAATAATATTATTGTAAACAATACGGATCTATATCAATGTTCTTTTCTTTTTAAACAAGGTAGGATAAATCCGGGCCTAATTGTCATTTTTAATGTTACACCAACTCTTAATATTAACTTATATATTAATGACTTGAAGAAGGTGACTACTCTGTCAATATAGTTTATTTATTATAAAGAGACAAACGACGAAATCAGTATATGTCGTTTCCGATTTATAAGCAAATGGAACTTTTCTGGCCTGCAGCCTGACGCGTATAAGCCCTGTTTGGTGATTGGCTTAATCGATGAGACTATGATTGTACCTAATAGTTAAGTGGCAGATAATTAGAGGTCACAGTTATAATAGTCATAAGTTATTACTAAATGTTAGTTCATTACTAAAAAAGTGAAACATGATAGTTTCTCAAGTTAATTATTTTTATGTTAATTTAATTTACTATTTATGTCATTAATCTAAATATATTTTGCATACATAATTAAACATTTAAATTATCCAAACCTGAACTATTCGAATTAGTAATTATTTAAACTATCCAAATTAATATTTATACTGTCTGAGTTCTAATCTAAATACTGTCATTAGTGCAAAGGTCCACGATAGCCAATATGTAAAGAGTTAACTAGATCATCTCGCAATCACAATTTTTTATTTAATAATTCCACACATTTTTTCAAAATAAAATTAAAGACGACACGCTCAACAATTATTTAAAAATAAGATGTATCTTCAATAGTAGACTCTTTACACCACACATCTATTAGGGATACAAGTTAAGTCAAAGACGTTGGTATTGTATTTTCCACCAACCAGTATGCGTGTATCGAACACTAATGAATTTTTGTTGGATAAAAAAAATGTTAAAAAGAATGATTAAGTTGTATTGAAAGAGAATTACAAGAGAGTATATATACAAGAACTTCTATCTATGAAAACTAACTAATAATTACACTAATTAAGCTAAATACAATTCCAACAAGGAATAGACGTTGCATGGGAATCAGCTTAGGACTGATTGACTTCTCCTTAAATATGGAAGGAGAAGAGGCGAGAATAAGAATAGGAGATCAGCTTGATCATACAATACTCCCCCTCAAGCTGATGAGTATAGGTTGCAAACTCCAAATTTAGACAGCAAGTACTCAAATTGAGCAGTTCCAAGTGCTTGGTGAAAGCATCAGCTAGTTTTTCTCCACTCGGAGTGAAGGGTGTTGTGATAAGACCTTCTTGAACTTTGTCTCTCACGAAGTGGCAATCTATTTCTATGTACTTTGTCCTTTCATGAAAAACTGGATTGTTAGCAATGTGTATAGCCGCATCATTGTCGCAATAGAGCTCCATTGGCAGCTGGATTGAGATCTTTAGTTCGGATAATAAGTTACGAACCCAAATGAGTTCACTTGCTGCAGCAGACATGGATCTATATTCTGCCTCTACACTTGATTTTGACACCGTGTTTTGCTTCTTTGATCTCCAAATTATCGGATTTCCTCCAAGCAGAACACAATAGCCTGATGTAGATCGCTTCGAATCTGCACATCCTCCCCAATCAGAGTCTGCAAAACCAGTAACGTTAAAGTGATTACTATTCTTCATCAAGATTCCTTTTCCCAGATATGATTTTAAGTACTGCAAAATTCTTTCGAGAATTTTAACGTGATAATCTTTAGGATCATGCATTTCTTGACTAACAATCCTAACCGCATAAGTAATGTCAGGTCTAGTAATAGTGAGATAAGTCAGTTTTCCAATGATTCTTTGAAATTTAAGAACATTAGGATAGGATTCTCCCTTTTCATTTGAAACTTGAAGATTCTGCTCCATTGGAGTTCTCAGAGGTTTGGCTCCAATCTTCTTTGTTTCTCTAAGCAAATCGAGAGTGTATTTCCTTTGATTCATAAAGATACCTTTAGCAGAATTTGCAAATTCCACTCCAAGAAAAAATCTCAGCTTACCAAGATCTTTAATATCAAACTTCGCATGAAGAGCTTTCTTCAATCTGCATATGAGATCAACACTACTTCCCGTAATTAATATAGGGTAAATTACCCTCAGGTCCCTGACTTATAGTCGTTTTTGTAATATAGTCCCTGGATAATTTGAATTAGATATAAGGTCCTTATTTTTTGAATTAATATTGGTCTAGGGTCCCTAATATGACTGAGGATGATGTCATCAACTTTTTTTTTGTTTTTTGTCATTACATTGACCAAAATACCCTTAGACAATAAAATAAAGAAAATCATATTTTCTCCTAAATTCTCTCCTTCTCTCTCCCCTCCTCTCACCGTCCCAGGTCTGTCTCCTCTTTTCTCTCTCTCCTTCTCCATCGTCCTCACCATTCCGACAGCCTCCTCGATCCTATTCTCCAAGCACAACCCTAGGACCATAAACCTGCCTCGGGAATTCTTCAAACTATAAAACCCATTCACCAAAATGTTCAATGTGATGAAATCCAGAAGTAATTAAAGGAGAGTCCACTGAGTATGTAATTAAAGGAGGAAATTGGGGGAGTGGGTTGCTATTGATTGCGGCTATTGATTACGGCTATTAATTAAAGGAGGAAATTGGGTGTTCGGGGAGATGTGGTTTGGAATTACCCTATTGATTATGCCTAGAAAAGACCATCGTTCTATAACTGCTCACTATTGATTACAGCTTTTGATAGCCTCTTCTTAATTTTCCCCTAAATTAACCCTAAAACCCGATCTTTTGAAGCCGTGGTCGGAGCTAGAGGAGCAGTTCTAGGAGGGGACGAAGAAGAAGTCGGTCGTACGGGTCGAGGGTCCTCAAGACGTGGTCGTTTAAGAAAGCGAGGAAGTAGAGGAAGGCAAAAAATCACTGATGGTCTGGCTTCAGATCGGCGATTACCCGCTGGATCTTCGATTTCCAAACTGGAAAATAAAGTTGAAGCCGGAAGGATTTCATACCAAAATTATCGCTGAAGTTTCTTGAAGCTCGCATTTTTCATTTGGATGTGAAGCGAAGCCGGAGGAGGAGGAGAGAGAAAGGAGAGGTAGATCGAGATCTGAGGATGGTAGAGGTCACCGGGGAGGAGGGGACACCGGATAAAGTCAGAGAAGATGAAAGGATGAAGATGGTATTTTTTAATTTTTTAGTTTAAGGGTATAATAGTAATTTTCATGAAAAAAAATTTTAAAAAAGGTGCTGATGTCATTCATGGACCTGTAACCAATATTTCATTATAAATTAGGGATCTTTATCAAATTCTTATAAGATGGGGACCCTATCGCAAAAACGAGCATAATCCAGGGACTTGAGGGTAATTTACCCATTAATATATCATCTACATAAATTAAAACAATTGTCTTACCTTTCTTTCAATCTGAGACAAACATAGATGTATCTGAGTAACATTTCTTGAAACCAAGTCTGAGAAGCTCTCCACGTAGCTTGTTATACCAAGCACGTGGAGATTGTTTTAATCCATATATCGATTTTTTTAGCTTACATACCTTGTTGGTTTCTTCAGTCATCAAACCTGGAGGTACAGCAAAATATATTTCTTCTTCAAGATCCCCTTGTAGGAAAGCATTTCTAATATCCATGTGTTGCAAGGACCATCCTAAGTTAACAGCAATAGAGACAAGAATACGAATCATATTCATTTTCACAACAGGAGCAAATGTCTCATTATAGTCCACTCCAGGGGTTTGAGTGAAGCCTCGAGCTACCAATCGAGCTTTAAAACATTCAATTGAGCCATCACTCTTGTATTTGATTCGATATATCCATTTGCATCCAACCACACGTTTGCCTTTAGGAAGGTCAACTAAATCCTAATTCTTATTTTTAACTAAGGCATGGAGCTCTTCTTCCATAGCCTTCTTCCAGTTTTTAGATTTGCAAGCTTCTTCAAAATTACGTGGCTCAGATTGTTGATCAAGTTTGCTCAGAAACAGTTTATATCCTGAGCTAAATCTATCATAATTGACATATTTTTGAATTGGATATTGGACAATGTAAGTCTTAAAATCTTTGAGTAAGATATTAGGTTGCCTTACTCTAGAAGATCTTCTGACTTTAGAGTTAATGCATGTCAATTTTCTTTAATTAACAAGTGAGAAGTCGTACCTGATTCCAATTGACCTCTTCCATCATTGTCATCTTCACTCCTTGATAAGTTTGGTTCTAAAATGCTTTCTTGGTTATCTGCATTCTCATGTTCTGCAGAAATTTCCAGCTCTGCAGATTCCTCTGTTGTTGGTCTATTTTGATGCGTTTGATCCTACAAAATAATAGAGGTATTAGTATTTTATTTTCCTGCAAACCTTACTGGAATCCTCCAAGACTTTTGAGAATTTAGATCCTCAATCTCCCCCGTCTGCTACAATTCAGATTGTTAGAGTAGTAAGGTTGATAATCTATAAAATGAACATTCCGTGAAACGAATTTCTTTCTTTCAGTAGGATTATAACACTTATAGCCAGTCTAATTCATTGAGTAGCCCAAGAAAATACACTTAATTGACCTCTTATCAAGCTTATCACGTTTCTCAGCAAGGATGTGAACATAGCAGCTACATCCAAACACTTTCAAATATGTTAGATCTGGTTTAGATCCCAAAAGAACTTCCATAGGAGACTTGAACTTTAAAGGTTGACATGGAAGTCTATTAATAAGATGACAAGTAGTTAAAATAGCATCACTCCAGTATCCTTTTTTTACATTCATTTTAAACATAAGAGCTCTAGCAACATCCAAGAAGTGTCTATTTTTTCATTCAGCAATTCCATTCTGCTGTGGTGAATACACACATGAAGTTTGGTGACGAATTCCAACATTTTTCAAGTAATTAACAAACTCTTTTTTGTATTCAGTATTATTGTTAGTTCTAAAGATTTTAATTTTAGCATTGAACTGGTTTCTAACCATAGAATCAAACTCTTTAAAAGCAGCAAACACATCACTTTTATGTCTTAGCAGATAAAGTCAAGTAACATGACTGAAATGATCAATGAAAGACACAAAATAGTGATATCCATCATAGGAGCACATAGGAGCAGTCCAGACATCCGAATGCACAAGTTCAAAAATAGAATTATAAACATTATCAAACGATTTAAAAGGCAATCTTTTATTTTTTGCAAACTGACAGCTTTCACAGTTGAAATTGAGATTGTTCTCATGAGGAAACAAGCATTTAAGAACACTAGAACTAGGGTGTCTTAGTCTCTTATGCCATAATTCAGTAGAGTCTTTAGCAACAAATAGTGCCTTTGGTGATTGAGTGATAATATATAGACCACTGTGAAGTTTTCCTTCACCAATCATCATCTGCATGGTACAATCTTGAAATTGTACAGAATTAGATGAGAAACTCACACGGCAATTAAGTTGCTTAGTGATTTGACTGATAGATAGTAGATTGCATGAGAGGTTAGGAACATGTAATGCTTGAATTTGAATTTCAGAGTTAAAAGGTCAAGTTAAACCACTTCCCTGAACCACAATTTTGGTTCCATCAGCAATATAGATGGATTGTTTGTCAATGATCTTGTAATTATTGAGAAAATTTGAATCATGTGTCATATGTTCATTTGCTCCAGAGTCTATTATCCAATCAGTATTATTATTAAGATTTCGAACTTGATATGCAGAGAGTTGAATTAAAACATTACCTGCCTTACCTTCATCAGAAGTTTTGACAGATTTGGTATCACTTCTTGGTTCATTGTTCTTCATATGCTGAAAGAGTTTCTTTGCCAATTCATCCAGATTGGTAGGAAGAGATGAGAAGGATGAAGCAGTGGTCACCAGGGCTTTAGGTTGTTCCCAATTTTTGTCTTTAGCTTGTCTGAGGTGTGGATGCAGAATCCAGCACCTGTCTTTGGTGTGCCCAAGCTTCCCACAGTAATCACACAAGATTGTGTTTCTTCCAGATCTACCAAGTCCTCTTCCTCGAGAAGAACCTTCTCTTGAATGAACAAACCTTTTTGCAGCATTGGCAGTCAAATCTAGATTGGATTTGAAAACACTTCCTTCATTTGAATCAGATTTTTGAGCAGAGATCATCAGCTTCTTCCTGGTCTCTTCTTTTTGAACTCTAGCACAGATGGTACCTAGAGTTGGAAGATCAGCAACTGTTAGCAATTATTTAATTAAGGAATCATAATCAGATCCAAGACCCATTAGCAGCTTAAAAATCTTATCCTCTTCTTCACGCTTTTGAATCACAGCCAGATCAGAAGTTGCAGGTCTAAGCATTGTGAGTTCATCCCACATAGATTCAACTTTGCTTAAATATTCAACAAAAGGCTTATCACCCTTTTGAATATCAGCAATGTTCTTCTTAAGTTCAAACACACGATAAAGGTTCTCTTGGTGGGAATATAGACTTTGAATCGAATCCCATAACTCCTTCGCTAATTTAGCAAAGGTAAACAAATCATGTAGATTTTGATCTACAGAATTCAGCAACCATGACATAACAAGATGATCGTGCATGCTCCTTTCAAGAAAGGATGGATCATCCTTGGATGGAGCAGCAATGTCTCCGTTGATAAACCCGATTCGCCCTCTTCCACTGAGAGCAACACAAACAGCATTTGCCCAGGACAAGTAATTCGTCCCGTTAAAAGAAACGGTTGTTATTTTGATTCCAGTATTGCTATCGATTTCAGAAATCCTCTTGAGAAACCTTTGAATGTCAGTTTGTGTGTTGGTGATTTCTGTATTTTCTTCGATTTCACTCATGGTGGCTCTCATACCATGTTAAAAAAAATGATTATATTGTATTGAAAGAGAATTACAAGAGAGTATATATACAAGAACTTCTATCTAGGAAAACTAACTAATAATTGTACTAATTAAGCTAAATACAATTCCAATAAGGAATAGACGTTGCACGGAAATCACCTTAGGACTAATTGACTTCTCCTTCAATATGGAAGGAGAAGAGGCGAGAATAAGAATAGGAGATCAGCTTGATCATACAATAAAAATCTTATTGAAACTGCTAAACACCGGTTCAAAAAAAATTAAATTTACAATAGAATCTATAAAGAGATCGTTGATCCAATTTAAATGCAACTTTATCCGGATCATTGTGGTCCAGGTCAAGAGCCGATATAAAAGTTGTGATATTTGATATTTCAATAAATCTATTTTTTTCAATTTTCATCTTGTATTCATCGACCAATTAAGTAATAATTGGACGAGACAACTTGTCATCTATAATACGTCAATGTACAGTCTCCAAAAAAAATTCAACGAGCAGGAAAGAAAAGAAAGAACTATGCATGAATCTTCTCTATTCTCCTTCTGTCCTTTTGTGTTCCTATTTAGAGTTTCCTAAAGGTTGCCGAGTGAGTTTCTTCATCCGTAATTTTATAATGCCAAGTGACAATTTTTTTTTTAAAATATGACAAGATTTAAGAGAGATGAAATTGTGACGAAAATCAGCTCCGCAACACTCATAATCGATCAAATGTTAGCAAACTTAACAAAGGATATTGATGACTCGATTATTCCCAAAGGATACCCGAGAGGCAGCAACTGGTATTGATCAAGCAAAGGTATTTGATCCATCATTAGGTTTTTCCATCGGTGGTTTGCGGTGATGCAATCGATCCAGGTGGATTTGCTAAGAAGGCGTTTTGGTTTTATTACTTTGGGTGTTGAATTAGATATCGTTTATCTTAGTTATAATGATGGGAATATAGTTCTCTAGATATATGCACTTCACGTACAACTGGTGAAATTAGTGTGGAGTTTTTTTTAATAATAAAACTTAACTATCGAATAACGATTTTTTAATAATAAAACTTAACTATCGAATAACGAACATTGATATTACTAGTTCAAAGTATTGTGGATCATGTAATTAAATTTAGCAATATTATGTCGAAATAGAGTAATATTTTTCTATTACATGATGAAGTAGTAGATCATAATTTTTGGCGAGGCAGATGATCGCAATTCTATTTTGTTCCATAAAAAAAAATACTACATTAAGTAGAATATATGTATTACGAGAGATTAATATACTTACTATTAAAAATAAGAAATTTTTACACTGTAAATATTATTAGTCACTTATACAAAAAATACATTTATAAAAAAATCGCCTTGTTTATAAAAAAAATTCATATATCCATAGTTTTAAAATTTTAGATTTGATAATAACACGATAACATATAATCATAACTATTTTATCTCATGTCTTTAGCAAAATCAATTCCTTTTCTATCAGACTTTATTTCAACACGATATAGGGATTTGATCTCAAATATTAACAAAATCAAATAAAATTTCTCCCAGTTGGACTTTATTTCTCCCATGCATGGTGCTGGAAACCCCTCTCCAGCACCAAATCTGTTCCCCATTTCTTTCCTTTTGCTTTATGAATTGAAGCCCAGTAATTTCTTAAAAAAAAAAAATTGAAAGCCCAATGGACAATCGGGGTCAGAACTCAGAAGTTAAATTCTTCATTTACCGGTCAATGGTCATTGTTTACTCGACCGCACAAGATGGGTCACTGTATATTTTTTAATTCCTAAAAAGTAGGTCTGTTTTTTTAAATGGGCACCTAAAAATTACATGGCTTCCACGTGGGAGGCTGATTCCCACCTAATCATCAAAGAGTCGTAGTCTCATATTAAAGAACATCTTCATTCATGTATAAATATTATAACAGACAGGAATTTGACTCAATTTTAATAAATTTATGTTAAGGCTTTATGTCCTTTGAGTAAGTGTTATTTGGTTCCAACTTTGTCTTAACTGGCTAAATAGTCTATATATTTCTACCATCTTTCCTTCTTTTCTTCAAATTATTTGGAGTATGGATTGTATGTACGGCTTCATTTAAACTTTGTCTTGTGACAAAGCGAGAAGGTTTGATTATGTTGGGTTGATATTCAATACATATTATATCGATTAATTTAATTTTAAGAAAGATAAACAATTGAAATGATACTAAATTTTTTCCTCTAAAACTATATTTCACTCTGAGTTTATTTCGTTAAACTAGAAACTAACTCGCCACTTGCCCGGATTGCTTATTTAATATATACAATAACTGATCAAAGAGTATTCATGCTAACAACATTAAATCTTGGAAATTTGATGAAAGTCTAATATTCAAATTCCGCATACAACCGTGATATAAAATTTACATTCCGAAATAATTTACCAATGGCTGACGATTAACGGAGGCCGCAGTCTTTCGTGGACTACTGCTTCCACGGCTACCTACCATCCGAGCTCTTTCCTGATCTCCATCCAAGTAGGGCCCTTTTATTTATTATCATTCCTCAAGCCGCCTATTTTTACTTTCAAATTAGGGACAAAAATTAATACCCAGTCTTATTTGTACACCAAGACAGAGTATACCAAATAGATCCTCCCACCACAAATAGAGTTTAAAAACTATATAATATAATTAATGTCCAACAATAATTCAATTCTAATACAAAATTAAAATAAACCCAACTACTACTACTACCACATCCCACACTATAAATAGACCGGTCGGCCTGGTTTTCCATATACCATATCCATCACTCTTCCATAACTCGGTCTCATCTCACCAACACAGAAAGAGTCCAACATAATTAATTGCACCAAGAACTAAGAAATGGCCCCGGCAATGGAATACTCATCTCAGAACGTCCAGGAGGAGGTCAAGAGAAGGGCCAGCGTCCTCGCTATTGGAACGACCAATCCGGAGCACTTCATTCTGCAGGAGGACTACCCGGACTTCTACTTCAAGAACACCAACAGCGAGCACATGACCGAGCTCAAGGAGAAGTTCAAGCGTATCTGTAAGTCTTCGTTCTATAAGTCGAACGTGTTCGTTGATATATGATTTTCTGGTATCCGCTATCATATTTATGACTCGAGCTTTGGTTGGTTGTGTAGGTGTGAAGTCTCATATTAGGAAGAGGCACTTCTACCTTACCGAGGAGATCCTCAAGGAGAACCAGGGCATCGCCACCTACGGCGCGGGCTCCCTCGACGCCCGCCAGAGGATTCTCGAGACCGAGGTCCCCAAGCTCGGACAAGAGGCGGCCCTCAAGGCCATCGCGGAGTGGGGCCAGCCCATCTCCAAGATCACCCACGTCGTGTTTGCGACCACCTCCGGGTTCATGATGCCCGGTGCTGACTACGCCATCACCCGCCTCCTCGGCCTAAACCGGACCGTGAGGCGCGTGATGCTCTACAACCAGGGATGCTTCGCAGGGGGCACGGCTCTCCGTGTTGCCAAGGACCTCGCCGAGAACAATGCGAACGCGCGTGTGCTTGTCGTGTGCGCGGAGAACACCGCCATGACTTTCCATGCGCCCAACGAGTCCCACCTCGACGTCATCGTTGGCCAGGCCATGTTCTCAGACGGAGCGGCCGCACTGATCATCGGGGCGAACCCCGACACAGCCGCGGGGGAGCGCGCAGTGTTCAATATCCTGTCTGCGAGCCAGACGATCGTGCCGGGTTCGGACGGGGCGATAACGGCGCACTTCTACGAGATGGGAATGAGCTACTTCCTAAAGGAGGACGTCATCCCTCTCTTCAGGGACAACATCGCTGACGTCATGAAGGAGGCCTTCTCCCCTCTTGGTGTCTCCGACTGGAACTCCCTCTTCTACTCCATCCACCCCGGCGGCCGCGGCATCATCGACGGCGTTGCTGGAAACCTCGGCATTAAGGACGAGAACCTTGTCGCCACCAGGCACGTCCTCGGCGAGTACGGCAATATGGGCTCAGCCTGCGTCATGTTCATCCTGGACGAGCTCAGGAGGAGCTCCAAGCTCAACGGGAAGCCCACCACCGGCGACGGCAAGGAGTTTGGCTGCCTCATCGGTCTCGGTCCGGGGCTCACCGTGGAGGCCGTTGTTCTCCAGAGTGTCCCCATCCTGCACTAGTCTTATTTAACGTCTTTATACTATTAATTCATTATATTCACCTTTATTATTTTGGGTCTGAGTATAAAGCCCTTGGGTTCAAATAAAATATTATGATTCTGTTCGTTCCGAAATGACATATTATCACACGTATTCCCTTAATAATCATCCCTTAAATATCCTTGAAAATAATCAGTCCCTTAAATATGGTTGGAAACATAGTAGTAAAAAAAAATGTTGATAAATATGGTTGGACACATATTAACCGAAAAAATGTCCAACCTTATTTATCAACATTAGCTTTTATTGTTTATACTTGAGAACAATGCTTCACGGAGGCACCAATCGAGATGCTGAGGTATTTTTATGATAACCGATGACACATACTTCCCAAGAATCAGCTACACTTGTCAGGCAGTCATCACACTTGCCAATGATGGAACAATTTCAAAGTTTAGAGTTAGTCCTAAAACCAAGGCAATAGATAATAGGATATTTTTTAAGGTTAGTGATGTTTTTTTTTCTAAAAGCATGACCTTGTTCTCGACAACAATATCAGATTCCTAATCTCTAACGGAGTCAAGAATATTAACAAAACTTAGATTGAGGCTCTCCTCGTCGTCTCCAAGCTCGAGATAACTTGGTCTTCAAATCTCTCAGGGTTCAAAAATGAAAGATATTGGGACTCGTCGCTGACTACGCTCTGGAGTTTAATAGTTGCTTTTGTGTGATATTACCTTTAAAATTGGTTTGCAAGCACAACGTAGCATATCAAATGTGTAATTCAATTCCTTGTTTAGTACCGAATCTATCCAAGATTTACTATTTTACATTTATCCAAATTTTTTATTGGTGATATTTTTCCAAATGAACGACATTGATAAGCTGAACCCTAATATACAGGAAATTTCATTATTATATCAAATAACTCAATATATTTAGAAGATATCAATTTTTATATATTTTAAGCGGTCCGGATAGGGATCAGTATCAATCAAATCGAGTCACAGATTTATTTATATAGTTTATTTTCATTTTAGTTTTTTTTATTTGTATAACTTCAAAAATATCATATAAGTCTTGTCGACATTATAAATATCAAGCTGTGTATAACCATATAATTCATTATGGTTTTATTTACATATTAAGCAAACGTCTTATACATGTTTATATACCGAGAGACGGAGGGAGGTGGTGGGTTGTGGGGCCAATTGCCCTACTTAATTTTTTTTTTCTTTGATAACTAAATATATTTTTAGTATATGTCTCCATTAAAATTAAAATTTGACCCCATTAAAAAATTAATCAACATACAAATTAAACTAAACTTTACAAAAATTCAAACATTCCTTATATACAATCTAAATATTCTTTATATTGTACCCACTCACCAAATTTTCTGCCTCCACACCTTGATACCCACAATTAACCATATTAAATATTAAATCAAATAAAAATGATCTTTAGCCACCATCAGTTCGCCGCCTGCTACCATATTTAAAATCAATAGTTTTGCGTATGATCCTTACACTAGAGAATAATGGTACACAATTATAAACAATAAAAGCTAATCTAAAATCAATTTTTTTTAATTTTAATAGAACTAATTTAAACTTCGAAAATGGTGTAACCAAACAACTTGTTTAACGGTACATAAGCCCTGATTTTACCGTTATTTTCTTTTTCCTAATTCATGATTCACAAATCATTTACGTGTAATTATTTATTTTATAATGATATTTTTATAGGGAATGACAAAAATTTAAGACAGAGAAAATAACCATACATATGGAAAATTACAATCGGAAAAAAACTTAGTCATCGAACACCAACCATTTAATTATATAAAAAAAAAACACCAACCACTTATGGTCAGTCTTGGCACTTCAAGGACGACTACTATGCAACTGGTAGGTAGGTAACATCCAAGCTCTTTCGTATCTCGAATGAGTTCCCTTCCTACACTTTATAATAATTCCTTGAGCCGCCTACTCTTACCTTTGAATAAGTTATTCAAGTTTCCCCGCACACTCCCATATCAACCATATACTATATAATCACATCATCGACCACTCCTCTATTCCATAACTCAGTCTCATCTCTCCAAATAACATACAGTCTTATAGAGAGTCCAATTTAAATAATTAAGTGATCAAGAAAAGAAATGGCCCCGGCAATGGAGTACTCAACACCGAACGTCCAGGACGAAGGCAAAAGGAAGGCTAGTGTCCTCGCTATTGGGACGACCAACCCGGAGCACTTCATCTTGCAGGAGGATTACCCGGACTTCTACTTCAAGAACACCAATAGCGAGCACATGACCGAACTCAAGGAGAAGTTCAAGCGTATATGTAAGTCTTCGAACATATTCGATGATCTATGACTTTCGGGTATCCGCTATAGGATGACTGAACGTGTTCTTGTTTGTGTAGGTGTTAAGTCTCATATTAGGAAGAGGCACTTCCACCTGACCGAGGAGATACTAAGGGAGAACCAGGGCATCGCCACCTATGGCGCGGGCTCCCTCGACGCTCGCCAGCGGATTCTCGAGACCGAGGTCCCCAAGCTCGGCCAGGAGGCAGCCCTCAAGGCCATTGCGGAGTGGGGCCAGCCCATCTCAAAGATAACCCACGTCGTGTTCGCGACCACCTCCGGGTTCATGATGCCCGGCGCAGACTACGCCATCACCCGCCTCCTCGGCCTCAACCGCACAGTCAGGCGCGTGATGCTCTACAACCAGGGCTGCTTCGCTGGTGGCACGGCACTCCGTGTCGCCAAGGACCTCGCCGAGAACAATGCGAACGCGCGTGTGCTTGTCGTGTGCGCGGAGAACACTGCCATGACTTTCCATGCGCCCAACGAGTCCCACCTCGACGTCATTGTGGGTCAGGCCATGTTCTCGGATGGGGCAGCCGCGCTGATCATCGGGGCCGAGCCAAACCACTTGGCGGGAGAGCGCGCGGTGTTCAATATCCTGTCGGCGAGCCAGACGATCGTGCCGGGTTCGGACGGGGCGATAACGGCGCATTTCTACGAGATGGGAATGAGCTATTTCCTAAAGGAGGACGTCATCCCTCTCTTCAGGGACAACATCGCTGACGTCATGAAGGAGGCCTTCTCCCCTCTTGGTGTCTCCGACTGGAACTCCCTCTTCTACTCCATCCACCCCGGCGGCCGCGGCATCATCGACGGCGTCGCCGGCAACCTCGGCATCAAGGACGAGAACCTTGTCGCCACCAGGCACGTCCTCGGCGAGTACGGCAACATGGGCTCAGCCTGCGTCATGTTCATCCTGGACGAGCTGAGGAGGAGCTCCAAGCTCAACGGGAAGCCCACCACCGGCGACGGCAAGGAGTTCGGCTGCCTCATCGGTCTGGGTCCGGGGCTCACCGTCGAGGCCGTCGTCCTCCAGAGTGTCCCCATCCTCCAGTGATCAGTCTGTGTAATCTATATTTAATTGTTTTGAATTTATTTGAGTGTGTAGTTATGTTACAAGGTTACTCTTCATTTTGTTTTATTTATTGGTGGATCGCAATAAGGATCAACTAATGTAATATGTTTGTTTTCGAGGGCTAAATACAACGAAAGGTCTTTAGTTATGCTAATAATCTTTAACGTCTCAATGCTTTTGTTTCTATTTAATTTAGACTTATGGATCGAAGTTTGGTCCTCGTATTCAGTACTAACATTTCAAGACCTTGAGGATGCGGACTCATTTTTGAGGTCTCTTTATTGGTTTTTTCCGTCTAATTTTGTAGGTATTGTTGCCTCCATGTAAATTAATATATTCTCGTACGATTTTCTTAAAAGTTATATTCTCGTACGGTCAGAATTTCATAGTTATTAAAACTAAATTTAATACGACCATTCATGTAATTTATTTGGCTAAACAGAACAAATACTTTTCTTTTTGATATGTTGCATATAGTATTTAAGTAATTCTTGATTTACTTGCAACTTTTGAGAACGTAGTCCATTCTTGACATAATAATTCACGTATTTTTATGGTTTTCATTCATTCTTGACCATAATTTGATTTTATTTGGATTTTTTTTAGTTTGGTGTTACTTTTCACCAATATTTACCAAAATGGTACCCAAATTGCGAGAATTGCCAATTTATTGTCTACGTCTTTCTGGGTAAAAAACCTATTTTTTGACCAAAATCTGGGTTTTATACCCGAATAACCATAATACGTGTTTTTAATCTATTTTTTGAACCTGGATTAAAAATCCGTATTATGGTTATCCGGGTAAAAAACCCGTATCTTGGTTTTAAAAGGTTTTTTTACCCAAATTCTGATAGATCTCAAAAAGTTATGCAGATTCAAAAAAATTCTCAAATCAGAGATCCGAGCACAAAGATATTGCTCTTCAAAGTTTTTTTTACATAATCTCTCGATTTGAATTTTTAAATTTGAAAAAAATTTAAAAATTTAAAAAAGGCATGAGAAAAAAAATCGTCCTTTGTAAATTTTTATAAAAGAGACGAATTTTTTTTTACATAATCTCCCAATTTGAATTTTTTGAATTTTTTAAACTTTATAAAAATAAAAAAAATGAAAAAACCATCTTTTGGTTGGACCGGACAATTTGGATACCATTTTGAAAAATTTATTTCTTTTGATAATTTTTTATGAATAGCAGCATTAATTTGAAAAAAGAACCCGGTTTTGATCAAGAGATAGTTTTTTTTCGTCTCTTGTTTTTTTGTACGTTTCAAAAATACTAAAATAATATCAATTTTTTTATAAAAAATTACAAAAGATGTTTTTTCTCGTACCTTTTTTTAGATGTTTTCAAATTATAAAAATTCAAATTGAGAGATTATGTAAAAAAAACTATGAAGAGCAATATCTTGGAACTCGGATATCCGATTCGAGAATTGTTTTTAATCCACATAATTTTTTGAAATCTACCATAATATGGATAAAAAACACGCTTTTAAGACCAAGATACGAGTTTTTTTACCTGGATAACCATAATATGGGTTTTTAACCCGGATTAAAAAAATAGATTTAAAACCCGTATTATGGTTATCCAGGTAAAAAAACTAAGATTTTTGTCCTAGAAACATTTTTTTTACCCGAAAATCTGATGTAGACACTAAATTAGTAATTCTCGCAATTTGGATACCACTTTGATAAATATCTTCTTCACGAGCACTTGGTCTGCTCCAACGTATTGTGTCATGCAACTCTTTAAAATTGTCGACTAGTTAGATGTTTTCTGTTGTTCTCTCAATTTGTATGTTGGGTCTGTCTGGAAGTTGTAATTTTATTGATTTGTGCGTTAGAATGGTTAGGAAAGTACAAGGTTACACTTTATTGAAGAATCTGATTAACTAAATTGCTTCTGCCTTTTTTTTATTTTTTGATTTACTAAAAAAGATTTCCAGAAAAAATATTAGAACTTCAGAATAGCAATAACCAAGACGAGTTAGGGGAGGCATTGACCTCAAGGAAGATAATGACCAAGATTTTGGAGAAGAAATCTGGCTATATATGTGGCCTTGGTCGTGTTGGCCTACGCACCAAAAGTAAAAAATTCTTCATGTTCGGGCTCCTGTAGTTCAAGTGCTGCTAATTCCCAACTTGTAGAATTACAATAAAAGTACGAAGATTTGTAGAAGAAGCTTAATATGTTGTTGGCTAAAAAAGAGTTGGAGCAACACCAGCAACCTGAACCTCCAGAATAACATCCTTATGTTTAACAATCATGGATACAACCCCGAAGGCAGATGGGACCATTAGATCATCAACCAACACATAATTGGCACCAGCAGCCATCAATGCAACACCAAAGTGAGGTAGGAGCTACGGATCCTTATGGTACTCAGCATTGGCATGGTTATAATAGTCCGCTATTGCAACGAGGCCCGATTTATCAACTTGATTATTGGCCTAACTATAACGTTTATCCTACACAACAAAAGTCATCTCAAGATAGGTCTAGTGGTGGATCTAGGAATGGTGATCTACCTCTTCGTGGCTCAGCTTTTAGACCCGACTATCATCCTACCTATGATGTTTGTCTGCAACAACAACATTCACTCAGGATAGGTGTAGTGGATCTAGGAATGGTGATCCTAATGTATGATGGTCCTCAAGATTATTCGTCTTCTTTTAAAGTTTTTAGGACTAATATTTGATGTTTTGTTTTTAGCTTTTATGTTTGAATTTTAAATCTATATTATCCATGATGATATTTTGTAATTTGGTATTAGCTCGATATTAATGTATATAATGCATGATGATTTTCTCTTAATGTGTTTTATAATATTTATGATATTATATATCAATAGTTGGTATTTAATGTTTCAAATAAAGAAATGATCCATAAGATAAATAAATAGAGCATAAAATAAAATAAATTAAATCAAATTAAATATTTAATTTTAAAAAATTATTAGAATGGTCCCGTAAAATGAGAATAGTAGCCATTATATATAGCCTCAAAAATGATTTTGCGGGAATATTGAATCTAAATAAATTTTGTTTCTGCACATTTTTTGCAATGATTTTTCAAGCCTCATATATGTTTATGGAAGGATTCATTAGTTATCAATCTAAAAAAAAGATTCATTAGTTATCGCAAAAATGTTTTAGCGGGGCCATTAATTTTGCCTCAATTGGTTTTAGCGGAGGAGTAATGACAGCCGCTAAAACTTTTTTGCGGAGCTTCTTTCGCCACTAATATGCTACCCATATTACGGTGACTTTTATCACCGCAAATACCTATAGTGGCAATCCCTGTGCCGCAATAGAGTTTGAACGGCGGAGATATAGGTGAATTGCTACGACAAACTTTTTTTCCCTCAAAATCACATTTAAGGGGATTTTAAACTTTTAGCGGCAATTTTTTTTCCTCTCTATATTTCATTATTCTTGTAGTGGGTCCTAACAATTTTGTCGAAATGCAATTATATAGTCAAGGGTTCATGCAAATTTTCAAGTCCAAGAATGTTGACAAGTACTTAACCATTTATGTCTTGTTTGTCTCCATGTACGAGGCACATGCCTATTGGCTAATTTGTTCCAGATTCTTGGATGGCAGTCAACGTTTTAAGGCCGGCAAGCTTTATAATTTTGTCATCTTTAACCTTTTGACTTTGTAACATTAACTACTACTTCCAAGTTACTAAATTATAGTCAGCTTTTGTTGGCTAACCTTAGCCAAACTAGTTTCTTTTCTATTTCTGACTAACACAATCTGTATTTCACATATTCATTGAGCCAAACTGAAACTGAGTAGAACTACTAACCGTGGCAAACATATTCATGCCAAATTAATGTTGATTATTTAGAAGTAAATATTATCTTTCAAAAATTGAATTATGAATTCTGTGTCAATTTATATTAGGCATTGTGTTGTTGAAGAAGTGTTTAGTGAAAATAAATTTTAACGTTGTTACATTTCTAAAGTTTTATTCAAATTTTTTGATTAATCTATAATAAATTTGTACCCCACTAAGATTTTTACTGCTAGTCTGGTTGAATGGTCAATTACGGTTATATAGGAAAATACAAACTAGTACTATCAAGTATGAACGGTCATCACAGGTTTCATTTTATAAAATCACAAAATCGATATATTAATTAAAATTTATGTCATATTTTTTTTGGTAAGTTAGAATTATGTTATAAATCAGTCAAAATGACATGCTAGTTTGAAATAGTTTGTTGACTATGAAATTGTTAGCTCGAACTTACTTTTGAATATCAATGATATTTCATGCATGTTTTTTTCCTCTCAAACATTTGAGTTATTTTTTGAACTACCTTCCTAAATCATAATTCTATGCGGCTAAACTAGCCAATTCACAACGATTTATAAATAACCAATGGGCTGTCATCAATCTTTTCCTTGATGTGATAACAGTTATTTCCTAAATGAGCTGACGAATTGTGAAAAGAAAAAAGGGTATAGTAAGTTGTAGTGCACTCGTGGTCTAGCTTCGTGATGTATCTCTCTCACGGGCACACATATTCTTATTGCTAAAAAATTGAACGCCATAATGCATTGATCGAGGAGGACCCACAAGGTAGAAGAAATAATTCTCTTTGAAATCTCAAAATCGTATCTGTAGCTGCATAATCGTACTTGTAACTGCCAAACCAAAACGGGTTAGGCCAAAATTACAACACGAATGGCCTTGGTTTCTTTGCTAAAAAGAGACTGTCATTTTGAAGGTGAAAACTGTCGAACCGAAAGAAAAAAAAACACTCAACCTATGTTGTTTATATGGTATTTCATAATTTTTTTTGAAAACTATCTTAAATTTCTCTGATTTTTTTGGCTAGTAAAAATTTACTTTAGTACCCTATTTCTAGCCTACTTAGAATAATTTAAAGAGTGATAAAAATGGTAATAATTGTTTTTATTAGAACACCTTTAAATAAAATTTGGTTTAAAATATTCAACATTAAATTATAAAAAAATATGAAACAACTGATCTTCATCTTCATCGTCATATTTTTTTCTATTTTTAATTAATGGCAAGGGTGTCAATAATGAAATCTTTGTCGGTTAGTCTGAATATTTGTAAACCACGTAGTATTGATTTACAAGTTGGTCAAACCAGTTAGGTTTTTACCAAAGAATAGTTAAAAAGTAAATGAACTAAACAAAAAAGGAGTAAAATAACCATGCGTAAATTGAGCGTTAAGGTTGGTCACCAATTACAACTAAGACAAACACTTGAGAGTACAACATTTCTTATCGACTTTGCATGCCTAGAAACTATGACCCTAGCTATGTCACCTTAACTGAGAGTTAGGATTCTAAAATTTTTCCAGCCAACCTCAACTACATATTAGCACATGTCACCTTAACTGGAAACTTATGGTTAGAAGTTGAACTAACAATGGTTGGTCCATAAGGTATTCGACCTCTAATTTTCCCAACAAATCCCATACGAT